>BPLR01009310.1:0-37373 GCA_021605095.1 Caerostris extrusa | reverse complement strand
AGTATTTTAATTTTAAAGTATCAAACTATAATGCCTTTTTGTCACACTCATGTTCCATTTATTTTTTGTTTCTATTAGCCAGAACCCATCAAGCGCCAGCGCGTGCAATCGTGGCGATTGACCAAGGCATAATTTTACCTCTAGTGCGCCTCGCGCGTTGGTGGTGCGCAGGCAAAAACATTCTGTTTAAATCAGGAGAGCCTACACAGTATCTGAAAGTGATCAATGACAGCCTCATCCTGTTTGCTATCACCATTTTCAATCCTGTTAGTACCAGAAGTGAGGTTCGCTTCATGGAAAGAGCCCCCATTTTCTACGGTGGTGCAATAACTATCAACTTCGCATACTCAAGCGCTGACCGGCAGAGATATTAACATATATTGGGTAATTTTTGTTTTCGAGCTCATTCTTCTTCTGAAAAAATAAATTAAAAGAAAGAAAAATGAAAATGCACTTCACCTGCGTCACATTGTGTAAAGAAAGTACAACTGGCATGGCCAAAAAGAGTGAGTCGAACGCTCAAGAAAGCTCTTTTTCTATTTTATTCTTCGAAATTTATTTCATCGCCTTCAAATTGAACGTGAAACTCACTGCCCATACTGTAGAAAGCGTTTTCAATCCTCGATGCGTGCTGAAAATGCCCTCGGCATGAGGATGGCTTTCAGGGCGCGGCGCGCGATTCACGGTGGCGAATCTCTTCAAGCGCACTCAAAATAGGTGTCCCACGCAGCTTGTTTCGAGTGAGGGGAATAGCCAGAAGTCGCACGGTGTGAATACGATGTATGGGTTTTCATTTTTTGGCGAAAAAGTCACGAAGAATCAATACAGCTTCGTGAGCTGGCGCGATTCCACGAGTGTTTCGGCTACGACCGAGAAGTTTGACGCGTTTTGCGGCCGGATCGCGGAATGGACCGATCACTTTTGAAATTCCAACATCATCCAGCAAGGTCTTTCAATTGTAAATCCGAAAGTTTGGAAGCACGCCGGTACTTTGGGACGTGAGCTTCGTTGCTTGGGGGTTGATGGTCGACTCAGAGGGCTCTTCGACAACTGTCAACCGCGTTCTACTGCCGTCTTTGAACTATTTATACCCACTTCTAAACGACTTTTCTTTTTCGATACCTAGAATGCTCATCAGATGCGATCTTTCTGCAGCATTCTATATAGTGTTTTCAGCAAACAAATTTAATGCAAGGTCTCTTTACAGAAAGCCAAGCAGTCGAAATTGAACACCCAATGAGAGCTCTTTGACGTGAAATTTCCACTACAGATGTCGAGGACAGTGCCAGCAACAAAAAGAAAGAAAATTAAATTCACACAGCACCGGAAAAATTTCCAAATTGAAGCAACCGGTCTTACATTTTGGACAGCAGTTAGTAGCAGTATAGAAGTGCACATAATTCATTTGACATTCATGGAATCGAGAAACTAGAATGGTGGATTTTGTTTCTACAAATGTCTTAAATATACTTGTGAAACCCTACATGTTAATTGGATCTCTTTCTGTTATTTCCAACATTCTAAGGATAACCAGAAGGAAGTAACAAATAAGAGTTTAGAAATATGATTTTGTAAAGAAAAAAGCAAGACATGTTATATTTTGCTTTTAACACCATTACTTTGTACATTACTATAGCAAAACAAAACTATGCTGTGTTTCATTTGTTCATCCTTGTGCTCTACATTTTTGATGGAGAGAAGAAAAAAATGTGATGCATCAATTCTTGTAGTCGTAACACAAAATTAATTACGAATGCAAATTAAAAATAAATAAAAGACTAATTTTTTTTGCTAATATTTGATTAATAGTCTAGAATAATTTTCAGTAGCCGTGTTTGAAAAGCAAACTGACGAATTGCCTTTTGCTAAAAACAACAACATAAATGGATTTGAACAAGATGAAGAAAGTACAGAAAGTAATTTGATGCGGTTGGATAAATTAATTACCGGGATTGAGATTTGAATTAGGTTACCAGACATCATTTAAGAAAGAAATATCTTTGAGGCATTACAGAAATATCTTACAAGCGTTAACTTAATAATAAAGTTGCCAGTCAAATGGTGGAACCAGGAAGTTATTTCAAACATATGTATCATTAGAAAAATAAACACTCAAATAATAAAGAAATATCGTATTCATCATCCACTACAGAAGACTTTGCTTGATTTGCGTTTTAATACTTTCGTAAATTAACTTTTGTTTAAATGAACATATGTAAATTAACATAAACATTCATAAATTGTTTATTGCTGCATGAAAAAATTACTTGAAACTTGAAAATAAAATTTTAAAAAGAAGATTGATAGCACTTTTGAAATTCAAACTTAATTCTTCTTTAAGAATATTAGCAATTATTTAACTTAAACATGAACAAAGTAATTTATCTTATTTTTTTATTTTCTTTAAACAGATTCTTAATTTGTTTTGAAAGCGAATCAAGTCTTGATTAAATTGCAAAATTACTTCTTCGTAATTTCTGTTGCGTGGATTTTCCACATCTGTGGATTTCTTACCAATGTTATGTGAAGACTCACGATGTTTTTCTTTTTGCCAGAACGTCATCTGTCTTGAGAAAACTGCAACACACTGATATTTGGCAACACATTTACTTTTGAAATAATGCCATTAATAATTAATAGTGATTAATAGTTTTGATATAATTCCATAAAAAAAAAATTTTTCCATCGGAGAGCTGGAATTCCTCTCGCATTCGAGAATTTACTTCAAGGATTGATAAGGTTTTATGACATAAAAAGAAGGCCAGTTTTGGACTTACAGCACCAAACATTAATTTACATAAAATCAATTCATTTTAAAATCGTTATCCCAAGGTAAACCACTATGATATTATAACGGTTTAACAAAAAATAATAATAATAAAATCAACATTAATAATATGTATATCATGAATAAAATTTAGATTTTAAATTTTAAAAATTATTAGAAGAATTTAGAAATTTTTCAAAAAATAAGAAAAGCATGCCAGCCACTTTTATTGCAGATGCAAGATACAAACAATAAAAAAAAAAAAGTTACAAATGCCATGTTATGTTTTAATTGCTATCAAACTCACTTCACCCTGTTTTTACATAATAAATTACTATACTAGTTCCGCCAACTTTAATGTTCACTGGCTGACACAGATGCATATTCAAATTCAAATACTGACTGTAAAGAAGGCGTTTTTTAAATTTGTTTTTACTCGGTATGATTTACTGCGTATTCTGTTCGCTGTTATCAGTAAGTACTTAAAGGAGTAATTGTTCCAAATTCGCGTATTAACTTGGAAAACTCCTCCAAGCAACCTGATTGTTAATGCAAATATTCATATGCGTTGTTTCAATCGGCATTATTTCTTGAAGCATGCCGCCAGAACCTCGCAAAAGGGAATCTAATGTAATAGATTTATTAAATTTTTTAAAGAATGAAATGGAAGCGCAGATTTTAGAATGTCAATTCACGTGAAAATGGAGTAAAACGAAAATTTCGCAATATACTACTGTGACCAAAAAGTAAGACCAGTTTTTTTTTTTTTTCAAAAACTCTTTATTTATTCTTCCAAATTTATTTCATCGCCTTCAAAGTCATCCCCTCGGACACAAGGCACTTAGGCCAACCTTTTTCAATCCTCAATGCATGCTAAAAGTCATCGGAAAGGATGGCCTTCAAAGCGCGCCCGATTCACGTTGAATCTCTTCAATCGACTCAAAACGGTGTCCCCAGAGTGGTCTTTTGAGTTTAGGGAATTGCCAGACTATTTATATCACTTGTAAACATTTCCTTCCGATATAGGAATGCTCACCGAATGCCTTCTGCAACATTCTATTCGTTTCCGCAAACAAAACTGAATGCGAGTTCTTTGCTCAATTGATTCAGACATTTCAAAAATCGCCGGAATCAGTTTGAGCGTCTCACAAAGCCAAGCGTAACTCAAACACTAATACATATTTTGACGTCAAATTTCACATAGGTGCCAAGGACAGCGCCAGCAACCTAAAAAAGAAAAAAAATTAAAATTCCATAAGCCCGGGAATTTTGAAAATTGGTCTTACTTTTTGGACACATGAACACAGAAGTATTTTAATTCGGTGAAATGTAAACTTGCACTTTAAACATTTTGGTAGAAATAAACTGCCCATTTTGCAACGAAAAACACTAATCTGAACAGCTGTAATTGAAATTTAGAGCGACGCTTCTGATGTTATAAAAAATTCAAATAAAAAATAATATACAAAAATCTCTGTAAAGCTATTCATATCGGGTGTGGTATTCATAGACCTAACGGCCACCAAAATCCTTTGCGTAACTTCGACAATGCAGCAGCAGAAGAAAAAAATATTACCCTTCTCTTAACGCGAACACCTGTTAGAAAGGGTGAGTGATCTGGATAGCGAGTGTTTTTTAAAAACAGTAAAATACAAGTCCGTCAATAAAAACGAAGTCTTAAGCCAGGTGGCCAAGAGCGCCTTGAGCATTTTTCCGGCCCGTGAGATGTATCGCACTTTTACAAAAATATATTTATTTAATAAAGGCCAAAGAAGTGAAAACCAATGCATTAAAAAATACATTATGTGTGCGTCCATATTTTCAAAAATGAACTGTCGAAATGATAAGAAAAATAAACTTTGATTTGAAAATAATATCCTTGCGAATATAGAACAGTTATCGCATGTTTTATTAATGAGTTTACATTATGAGTTCGCAGAATAATTAAATTATATTCTGCGAACTCATGAGGCACCCACATCTTGGATCATCTAATGTAACAAGTTCTATGTTTCACTTTAAGTGACCTCTGTGACGCAATAACCATCCCTAGATACGCACAGCTGAATGTTGACAGCAGAGAAAACCAGACGGAGTTCCAGTTGTTAGCGCTTTTGGTTCAACTTACACCTGCGAATCATTTTTTTCGAAAATGAAAGTGACCCAACACAAAACACGCTCAAACATAACGGACGCTAACCTGCAAATACCCAAATTGAGATTGATTTGCAAAAGCTAAGTGAAAGAGTGGAGAAACAAATATCGCACTAGTAAAATAAATATTTTTAAAGGATTTCATTTTTTTTAATTTGGTTTATATTTATATATTTTTTATGTTTCATTTTTTAATGTTATATACTTTTTTACAATGTGCGTTTAGTATCATTATTATTCTAGTAACTGCGTTTGCATGTGAGAATAAAAGTAAACACAATGATAATAATTCATTATGTTTCAACTTTTTGCTCCAAAAAAAAAAAGTCTGTAGTGGTTCTAAATCTAATACGAGGATATATAATTTTATAGGAGGTGTGCGGAGTTCGGATGCATTTCCCAAGTGGCTCGTAAGATCATTTGGGGTGGCCACCCTGTCTTAATGCGATCACTTTCTAGATAGGATGAGTCACCTGGATCGCAAGTGTATTTCCATACAGTAAAATACAAAAGTTAGTCTGTAGAACGAAGCCATAAGCGCTAGAATGTGCATGGATTCCGGCGCTGCAAGAACTTTTATGACCAGGGAATTGGCGCGAAGGCTAAGGTTGGAGATTTCAGGTCAGCAAAAGCCTTTGGGAAATCATTGCCTTTAGGAGAGAGATACTCCGCCCATCTTTCAGAATAGAATACGTTTCTTATTGACAGAAGAAAAGACATTGAACATAGAAGCTTTAGAAATTGTAACAATATGCCTTTATATAATGGTGGCACCTACTGTAGAATTACGTAATGAGATTAAGAAATTGGGAATAAGTTTATCTGACGTTTCCGACAATCTTACAGATGGAAATAAAACAGATAGACTGATGGGTAGTGATTATTATTTTTGTCAGTCGTGACTGTAAAATGGAAACGTCTTTCACCAACTCTCGTCTTGAACGAAACTAAATTTGGAAGGGCAATGGCATTTAAAAAAAAAAAGCAATTAATTCGGATGTTCCAGTGAATGCAATGCATGTTTTAGTTTGGGATTAAGGTAAAAACGATAAAGTTTTAATTGAACTTTAATGGGACTTTTGGGATCTTGAAAATTTAGAATGAAGGATGATCCAATGGATAAAAAAAATGTACATTAAATATATATTAGGACAATTTGATTAATTTATTAAATTTAAGAAAGATATTAAGTTAAACTTCCTAAGAAATTTGATAATGTTGATCTTCCAAATAGTTATGATGTTGCAAAAAAAAAAAAAAAAAAAAAGATTTCAATACTTATTTAAAAGAGTTTGGAAGAATTCATCTTTGTTTAAAGACTACAAGGCAGTATTAGACAAATATTTGACCTTTGGAAATGCAGAGAAAGTTAAGTCACAGAAATTAAGTTCGACTAATTTCCATTAGTCGAACTTGACATATTGACATATTACTTCGAAACTTGACATATTACTTTACTCATCATCCGATAATTCGCACAGTTAAAATGCGTATTGTTTTTAATGCCTCATTTTATGCTATATCAGAACCACAAATTTTACTGTAATGTTTAGCAAATAAAGGAAATAACTGGGGGGGCGCATTATTTAAGTAAGATAAACATCTATTGTGTATTTCTAAGTAATTACGACAGCATTTGCAATATATTGCTTTTGTGATGTCTGTGAAAACCTTTTAGTGCTGTTGCATTTCTAAGGGTTAGCAAGGATGAGAAGATAAAAGTTATCTTTGTACCTTCTAAAAGCCGATCAACTTTTTAAAAACGTATGGCATTGTGCAGATTAGAAATGGGTGCCATGGTTAGAACCACGAGTGCAGTTGATGCTTAAATTAAATGCATAAATATATTTATGGACAGACTCTAATATTGTACTGCATTCGTTGAAAGAATCATTCCGTACATAGAAATCCTTTGTAAGAAATAGAATTGCGGAAATACAGAACTTGACAAATCCAAAAGATTGCAGGCATTGTATAGGTGATGTTGTATTTCTAAGAGTTAGCAAGGTTGAGAAGATAAAAGTAGTCTTTGTACCTTCTAAAAGCCGATTAGCTCCTTAAAAACCCATGACATGGTACAGATTAGAGCATATGGGCGCCTTGGTTAGAACCAAATGTATTTATCAAATGCAGGCTGAAATTAAATGCACAAATATATTCCTGGACACACTCTAACATTGTACTGCATTGGATGAAAGAATCATTCTGTACATGGAAATCCTTCGTAAGCAGTAGAATTGCGGAAATACAGAACTTGAAAAATTCAAAAGATTGCAGGCATTGTATTGAGAGCGAGACAATCCTGTTGATCATCTTGGCATCTACAGAAATTTTCGATAACAAATCTCAAAAGGATGCGTTATGGTGGTTTGGTCCACCCTGGTTGGTTAAGGATTATGAAGTATGGCCTAAGGTAAAAAGAAACCAAGGCTGTTGAAAACGGTATACAATATTTTGATTAATTGTATACAATAGCAAAAGGGGAAGAATTGTAATATTTCATTTCGGTCAAGACATAACATAAAAAATTCATCTCAGAAAGTGAGTGATATTGAGAAGGTTCCTACGAACGTTTAGTGAGGTTCGTGAAAGATTCTTTACGGAAAATTTTAGGATGTGTTCTTCTGACATTTGAAGAAGTATCTTTAGAGAAATGGAAGCTGTTGTTAACATGCTTCCTCTAAATTACACTATTAACGATTTAGAGGAAACAAAATATCTGATAGCCGTTCATTTCCATTAATTCGAAAGAAAAAAAGAATTCGGCTATCATTTACTTTGCTATTACACTTTGCTGAATTGGTAACCAAGATTTCAACAAAGGCGACCCTTTTGAAAAGAAAACGTTACCAAACAAGTTGTTAAAACCATCATGGATCAATGAAAAGAAGATAAGATTAGTCTGAACTCTGCACATCGTTTCAAATTTCCTGAAAAATTCCAAAACTAGAAAATTTAGATCTTGCATTGATAGATGAAACTCAGAAATCCAGGTTGTTACGAGACTTTGGAATAATTAAGAAAGTTATTGAAGGAAAAAGACAATTTCAGCCATTTCTGTGCAATAAAAACACCGTAAAGGGACTTTTCAGGAAACCTATACAATTGCTGCATCATTTTGAGTTAGAAGTTAGATGTATGAAGTTATGAAGTTACATGTATGAATGTATTTCAACGAATTAGTGCACTGATAGAATATTTTTCATATTTTTGATTCGAATATTTTCTTGCTTTTTATTTGAATTTACCTTCTTAACGTTATTGAGGAAATTAATTATCTGTATTGAATGTTCTATTCATTAGTAAAACATTGTATTATAAATTGTGCTTATTTAAATCTATATGCTATTATTATTGCTTAATTGTTGGGGATTTATTTTTAATTTATTTTTATTTGATTGATTCAACTGACTTTGTTATAGATGTTCAATTTGTATTTGTTAACGAAAGAATTTATAATGAATAGTAATTAATAGAAGAAAATGTCTTTAACGTTTTTTTTCAGTGATCTATTTTAGAATTGTTTAGTTTGAATTATTTGAATATTTGTTATATTATTGGTAATTGAATTGCATATTATTTGCGCAGTATATTATGTATGTACTTTTAAGGAATTCCAGATGGGGAGGATGTTGGAATTTGTAAGTCTTTCAAAACTTGATTCCTTCTGGATTCTGAGAGGCTGCCGGGTGATTAAAATCTACAGCTTACACTGTATATAATTGCACAAAATAAAGTAAACTCCAATAAATAGTAGATGTCTTCTTGGAGATGGAATTATAGTGACAGAACTGTCTGATGCTGCAGTAGAGATGGAACCAAAAGAAGAAGTAGAGGAAAGAGATATGAGAATCTGCGATTTTCTTACCAGCGATACTTTTAAAATTGCGCCAGACACCGCGCAAGGGCAAAAAAAAAAAAAAAAAAAAAAAAGAAAATAAAAATTTTTTTTTTTTTTTTTTTTTTTTTAAAGTCAATTCCTACTTTTTTTTTCACTCTATTGCAGAAAGTCCTTTATAAATAATTTTCATTCATTTTTTTAAGTTTATCTGGCGCCATCTATGGGTAGATACTTAACCATCTATGGGTCAACTTAAATCTAAAAAGAAACTAAAATTAATGAATTAAATTTAATGAATGAATTAATATTTGAAACAACTTTATTAACATCAAGTGTCATCCAATACAAGTTCAAAAAATGTATTTGAACTTCAGTGGATGAATAAAAAGTATTTTATGAACGATTGAAAATTTGAACAAGATATATACAGGGAGAGTGTGAGCTAACAGAAGGAATTGAAAAAAAATAGCCAGGGGAATATATCAAAGTTGGAAAATTCTAGGCATAAATGAAGAATGAAATATTCCAAATAAAATTAGAAGCATTATACAGCTCAATAGGTATGGGAAAGAAACCAAAAGGGATAAATATGAAACTTCAAAAGAAGGAATTGATCAACGCACTACGTGTACTTATAGCCATTGGATATACAAATGTTTAAAATCCCAACCCAAAACATGAGAAGTGATTCAAAACCATACTACAAAGCACTTCATACTTCAAGCAAAAGTCAAAATCTCCTGAGGATTAACGTTAATCATGAGCCATTTGAAGAGTTAAGGGGTCCAAAGTACCATTTTCCCGCCAAAATTTGCAAATTTGGAATGAAGTTTTATTTGCTTGCTGCACTTTTTGATTGCGCCACGATCCCCTAACCAGGCCAACATCATGTTCACACATGATAGAAAAAAAAAAAGAAAAAAAAAAAAAAAAAAAAAAAAGAAAGACCCGTAATAGAATAATAGTTATTAATTCGTTTTTAATAGAATAAAGTAATTATTCGTTGCTTACCTACTTATAATTAAGTAATCAGTCTTTCAATTAACATTTAAAATTTTTTTTTTTCTTTTATTTACATTAGTATTTAGGTTTGTTTAAATTTTACATAATTTCTTAATTTGAACTGTTGTGTACTTAATTTGTATATTTTGTTTGCATTCGTCGTCCATGGCACGATTAGTATTAATTAAATTTATATTAAAAGAAAGTATATGAAAATTAGATATTTATTTACGCACTATTTAATAATGTTTTTACTGTCGAAAAGTTTAAATTTCAATAACGATTACGGATTTTGTGAAAATATTTAAAATAATTTTTTTCGGGAAAGTGAACAAAGAAAGGAGAAAAGTCAACTGAAGATATTTTTCGCATTTCAAATTTTTCATGGTTTTATTTTTATTATTGAATTTTACATTATGCATTTCTGTACGGCTAATTTTGCACGCGATAGAACTCAATATTTCTGGGAAGGGGGGGGAATAGCCAAGCGAGAATATAGTACCAACTCTAGGACGGAAAACGTTGCCCTCTACATTCTATTCCTTCCAAAGAGGGGACAGCCAGGGCCGGATTTAGATGAAAAGAGGCCCTAGGCTATTCCACTTATGAGGCCTTTTCACCTCCCATTTTTAAGTTTGTAAATTACTTATTATGTTTGTTTATTATTCATATGTGTAGAATTTCTCTTTATTTCAATTCCTACTATTAGTTCACACTCTGCCTACATATATATATATTGTTCACATTTGCCAATCGATTCATAAAATACTTTTTATTCATCCACTCGAGTTCAAATACATTTTTTTTTTGTACTTGTAGTGGATGGCACTGATGTTAATACAGTTTTTCAAATATTAATTCAGTAATTAAATTTAATTAATTAATTTTAGTTTTTTTTTTAAATTTAAGTTGCATGTATTTACCCATAGAGGGTGCCAGATAAACTTAAAAAAAATGAATGAAAATTATTTATAAAGGATTTCCTGCAATAGAGTAAAAAAAAAAAAAAAAGCAGGAATTGACTTAAAATTTTTTTTTTTTTATATTACTTGTTTTTGATTCCGTGTTTACTGTTTTTAGAATAGCGTCATTTTAATTTTGCTAACAATTTGAATGCAGGCCCCTCTTGATCTTGAGGCCATAGGCTGAAGCCTGGTTAGCCTATAGGAAAATCCGGTCCTGGTAACAGCTCTCTATTTTATTACCCGGCTCTGTCAACAACACCTATCACTTTGCCCAATTAGAGAATGACAAAAAAATCTCTAACCGTATAAATAAATTACATCACATTTATTGGTCATTTATTCTGCGGAATCGGCCGCGGTTCATTAATAAACCTCATTAAAACGCTTATGTAAGGAGTCAAAGTAATGCAAAAGCTATAAATGAGAATTTCTTTTAAAATGTGTCTACAGAATACAAGAGGTGTAATTAACCCACAAACCTTTTTTTTTATATTCCCTTTCCCCCTTCGAAATCGGAGCAGTGGAAAAAATGGTCTGCAGATAATCAGAAACAAGCAGTTCAATTATTCACTCAGTCACAGCCCGTGGCAGGCACACCAGCAATGCCCTGCCTCTCGATAAAGTAGAGCCATTTCCTCCTAATGATGCCGCACAATCGGCGGATCTGAGTTTTATTCGTTTCTTTTTTCTTGTAATTCAACTTCATTTATCTCTTTTTCCGACCTTCCCATTTTATTATCGTTTAATAAAGGCTTCAAGAACGGCCATTTATTTCTCCATATTATTCAGCTTCATTATTATCCGTTGTTCCGCTCATAATTACATTTTTTACGAATGGCAACGCGCCTTTGATTTGAAGTAATTCTTAAGATTGCAAATATAAATGCTCATTAACAATATTCCTATATGAATTATAATATTTTTAAAACTTTTAATATAACTTATATATATAAATAAATAAATATGCGTGCGTAAATTCATTATTACATATCCCATAGGAATTTTATGTATGTATCCCAAAATGTGTATATGAAATATTAATAGTAGTCAGCATAATATAGAATATATAATATGTATTAAAAATTATTAATTAAATTTCTACAAACTTTAAATAGTAAAAATAATACATAAAAAGTCCAAAATGAACCTCTGAATTTATTATATTTTTTATTATTATGAAAATATTTTAATTACCTTTTAATTAAATAAAAATTGTCTTTTTAACGCATTATATAGTTACAAAAAGTATTGTAATACTTTACTGATTACAGTGTTCCGCAACAATTTATTTTAATGATAACGTTTTGTAACTTACTTTATGACGTTTTCAAAACTAGATAAAAGAAAAAAATCAGCTCACTATTTTTAGGCATATATTTTTAAATTCAGATATTCTGGAATAGAATATGTATTGAGAAATAGAAGAATCAATTAAATTGTTACAAAAATGGAAAAAAAAAATAGAAATGAGATATGAAATACAGGATGAAGAATTGGACATTTTTATAAACGTTTTACCTACAAACCTATTGAAGTAAAGCTTAAATAATCAATATTATTATTATTATTATTTTGAAAATATAAAAATCTTATTCTAGATTTTTTTTTTTTTTTAAATTCAAAATTAAAAATGAATGATGTATTTTTTTAACATTTACCGAAATTTATTATTACATTTAAACAATCAGGTAATCGCCGGTTCAAATTAAGCCAATTTATATTATTTACTATAAGACGAGTTATTTAAAATCTCAAACATTTAGTCAAGTATCATTAGACCTTGAACAAAATAAATTATTTTTAGAATCGTATTGCGTATGTAACTGTGCAAGCTTTGGGAAAAATTTGGTTTAAGCATTTCACTGGAGTAACCATGGTAAGTCGAGTCCTTTTATACAAAAACACTCTTAGGCGTATCGAACTACATGACTAACCTATCTGGAGAATTACAGAAGATATTAAAAAGATAAAGCTTTTTATGAACCATAACTAATATTCTGTGGTATCCAATGTCCTTACAGTTGATTTAATCAAAAATCCTCTGCAGACTTTTCAAAAAGTTCTTTCATGCACTTTCAACCCTCTCTGATTAAAATTCAATTAGATAATCTCAAAATAATGGCAATTATTCACCTTCAAAGTGTACTTGCAATTTACACTTTCATTTCACCAACTTTTAACACTCTTAGCTACAGCGATCTTCGGGACTTTCTTTGATACCAAAGTATCATTTTGTTTAGAATAGTTTAATAATCTATCATTTAACTAGAACAGACTAATTCAGATTTCTGAGCAATCACTTAAAAATTTTAATACTGAATTCTTGAAAAAATTCGTTCCTCAATCGTTGACATCTTAATATCCAACAGAACTGAAATCCTACGAGGCCTGAGGGCCGAGTGGCTAGCGCTTGATACCACAAGTTTCGGGTTGGAGTCCCGGCGGTGCCATGGATGTTTGTAGTGGTTCGGAAATCCACTTTAAACCGTAGGTACCGGTCTAACAGGATCGTAGAGCTTTGCGAGGGTAGTGTTACTCCGCGCCCATAGCTTATCTTCAAGCTACACGCACTTCCTAGGTAGTGCTAAGCGAGTAACTTCAGTGCAGCGCTTGCCTTAAGGCCTTCAAGATAACTGTCTAAGTGTTTAGCTGTAAACAACAGTTAAATGTTTGTCTAGCTGCATTCCTTCCTGAAATCCTTATGTTAGGTTTAGAAAGAAATGACCCCTTTAGACCCAAGATTACTGCTACTGGACACATTTTTACACTTGGAGAAAAAGAAATCGCTGTTTTAGGTCTTAATATCCAACAGTCTGGACAGACTAACGCTGATATTTATGCAGTATTCTTGTTCTACAAGTATTTGAAAATGGTGACCAATAAGAGAACAGCAATTGGAGGTGTCAACAGTTTTAATTTAATTTGCTTTTAAATATTTTTACATAGTTTTTTTGACACAAAAATTTGTTAAAAATATTTCGTTAATAATATAAAGCTATATTTTTACGGTTTGCATTAATATTTTTTTTTAAGGAAAAAAAAAGCTCTGAATTTTTCAATGTCTTTTGATTGTGGGTACTTAATCCGCTAATAATACTCTCAACATTGCATACTGAGAACTTTGTGTTTTCAACAAGAAGTAAACAACGTTAATGGCTCTCAACAGGAAGTTATGCTCCAGTTTTACACGAAATTATATAATCTAAAATTCATAATGAAATATAGAGGAAAAAAAATTTTTTTTTGAAAGAAATTAAATTTAAAGAAATTAAATTGAAATTATGCAATTTAAACTATTGTTGTTGTTGTCGTCGTGTCCCTCATGGAAGGAGGGAAGAGGGTGCAGCTTCTGTTCTGATGGAGCACCCGTAGGTAGAAGTCTGACTTCTGCTCCGTGGCGCTCTTACAGTCATAGGAGACCGGGACCTACGGTTTAAAGTGGATTCCTAACCACTACAAACATCCATGGCACCGCCAGGACTCGAATCCGAAACCTGTAATTTAAACTATTAACGGCTAAAAATTAAATTTTTCGGTTGCTTTTAACGAAACCTTTGCGAGTGTACATCCCCTCCCCCTGGTACACCGCTCCATTCGAATCGGAGTGGCACGGGTTTTCCCATACAATTATTGGTCAGAGTATAATTTGTAACTGTTTATAGCACACAAATATTCTGCATCCAACTCTGTGATTCTCTGACAGCACCTTGTCACTGATTAAAATCATCATTCTAAATGTAGTGATTATTATCTGTAAAAATGAGATAAATGACAGTACAAGAGGGGATATTTATTGCAATACAACTTACAAAATGCTAGTACAATTTCGTGCATCCATATAAAAAGTATTCGCAAATACAAAATCGATGTCAGTAAGTTGGTAAAGAAACAAGCCCAGCAACCTTTGAGAGCGACGTTTGGTTTCCAATGCGGCAGTCTCTACAGATTAAAACCAATCTCTTGGATGTTCTCTACAGATTAAAACCAATCTCTTGGATGTTCTCTACAGATTAAAACCAATCTCTTGGATGTTCTCTACAGATTAAAACCAATCTCTTGGATGTTCTCTACAGATTAAAACCAATCTCTTGGATGTTCTCTACAGATTAAAACCAATCTCTTGGATGTTCTCTACAGATTAAAACCAATCTCTTGGATGTTCTCTACAGATTAAAACCAATCTCTTGGATGTTCTCTACAGATTAAAACCAATCTCTTGGATGTTCTCTACAGATTAAAACCAATCTCTTGGATGTTCTCTACAGATTAAAACCAATCTCTTGGATGTTCTCTACAGATTAAAACCAATCTCTTGGATGTTCTCTACAGATTAAAACCAATCTCTTGGATGTTCTCTACAGATTAAAACCAATCTCTTGGATGTTCTCTACAGATTAAAACCAATCTCTTGGATGTTCTCTACAGATTAAAACCAATCTCTTGGATGTTCTCTACAGATTAAAACCAATCTCTTGGATGTTCTCTACAGATTAAAACCATTCTCTTGGATGTTCTCTACAGATTAAAACCATTCTCTTGGATGTTCTCTACAGATTAAAACCATTCTCTTGGATGTTCTCTACAGATTAAAACCATTCTCTTGGATGTTCTCTACAGATTAAAACCAATCTCTTGGATGTTCTCTACAGATTAAAACCAATCTCTTGGATGTTCTCTACAGATTAAAACCAATCTCTTGGATGTTCTCTACAGATTAAAAACCAATCTCTTGGATGTTCTCTACAGATTAAAACCAATCTCTTGGATGTTCTCTGCAGATTAAAACCAATCTCTTGGACGTTCTCTACAGGTTCCACAATTCCTGTTCTTCCACAAGTTATTGAGATTGTTCATAAAAGGGTATTAAAACCCATCTTCCTAATGGGAGTGCTTCATATTTATAGCGCTGCAATGTGAGGGTTTAAAACGATGTCACGTTTTTAACCAATCGTTGATGTTTACATAATTATCATAAAATAAGTTTTAAATATTTTTAAATTTGTGTGGAAGACATTGCCCGACAAGAACATTTTTTAGGCTTCTAGTTGCAAAGGTATGGGGCTTAAATGGTCGAGTGGCTAGCTCTCTGGCGCTCGGCACCACCGGTTTCGGGTTCGAGTCCCGGTGGTGCCACTGTTGTTTGTAGTGGTTTCGAATCCCCTTTAAACTGTAGGTCCTGGTCTAAGAGGATCGTAGAGGGTTCGGGGTAGTGTTACTCCGCGTCCGTAGCTTATCTTCAAGCTACACGCCCTCCTGCGTAGTGCTAAATGAGTAACGTCGGTGCAATTCTTGTCTTAAGGCATCCAAGGCAGCTGTCTAAGCGTTTGCCAGCTGCATTGGAACGGAAAAAGTTGCAAAGCTATTTTCAAAAGGAGAGGTTGGATGATCCGAGATCAATCTCTACTAGAACTGTGAATGTGTGCCAGGTTCGAACTTTACTTTATTAAACAAACATTTATGTTTTAAATTCTTATTTTAAAACCGATCTACCTTTTAACCTTTTTTTACTACTGTAGTATAGAAAAAGTTTGTCACAGATAGTATCATTTTGATTCACACATCCTCTTCTCCTTTTCTAGCCTAACGTCAAGACATTCTGGCAAATGGATTTATGGTGATCGCTACAGAATAATTATGGAGCTTTTCAATAAATTTTCAACCAAACTTCTCCTATTCGGAAACAAATTACACTTCAATCGTTGCAGCTAGGAAGGTTCGCTTTGTCTCTACGGTCATCTTGTGCATAGTTTAGGCTAAACAGACCAGGACCTACAGTTTAACGTAGATTCCGGACCAACAAACATCAATGCCACCGCCAGGATTCGAACCTGAAGCACCTCGGTACCAACGGCCAGAGTGCTAGCCAGTTGGTCATCAGGCCGCGCTAGAATGAGAAGCTCGCGGCAGCTTGTTTGCAACTTTTTTTCCCCCTATCCAGTCTAAGTTTTCCCCAAAACTTTTCCTCTCCTCTGGGCAAGACGTTGCAGCTGAAAGAGTCTCAGCATTCTTCTTCAGGTTGTGGTCGAGCGATTGCTGTAATACTTCCTTTGTGTGCTGTAATACTTCCGTCGATTTTTATTTTTATTTGCAGCAGGTACCATCATCATTACTCGCGTCCGTAGCATATCTCCAAGTTGCACGTGCCCCCTGGGTTGTGCTAAGCGAGTGACAGCGGTGCAGCCCTTGCTTATGGCATAAAGATTAACTGTCTTTACATTGCCAACTGCGTTAGAACAACAACAAAGTTCACTTGCCTTTTTCGCTAAACGCCAGTATCGTTTCCAAATTGAAATCTTAGTTGCACGTTTTAATACAATCTTAATCTTAAATGCAAGTTTTAGGAAGCAAATTTAAATTTAATATAATTAACATCAATCTATTCGCCTTTTTCTTAGAAACCAACAATTTGCAGTTTAGTAGAAAAACTACAGAAATACAATTTTTTGTGATAATTGATTTCTAAATTGCATGTTAAAATAAAATCCTTTAAGTATTTATGTCTATAAATTTTTACTTAAAATGAATTTTTATAATTTAAGAAAAAACTAAACTGCTAAGAAAAAAACTAAACTGCTAAGAAAAACTAAACTGCTCTCTACCTTCTTCCACTTTCCTGTATTTCTCTCTATCGTGTTTTATTGTTTATAAATTTTCTGCATCTATCGATTGTAATTATTTTAAAACAAAACCTATCAGTTGATTGCAATAATTATTTAACAGTATTTCACAGCCTCGCCGCCAGGTGGAGTTTGATGCTAATCGATTCGAATCGACCTTTCGGTTAGAAAGGATTTGATTTTAGCAGCTTATATTCATGGCTGTTAAAAAAATTTAACCCTTTGGCAGATTATTTAGCGTATCATTCAGAATTGCTTTCAATTTTAAATCCAGCTAAATTCTAATCTCGCGCTAGTGTTATCTTTTAACTCCACATAAGTTTAAAACTTAAAGCATTCTGATTAAACTTTTTATGGCTTGATAGTTACTATTTATTTATGGATTGTTTCGGTTTTTTTTGCATGATTGAATGACAAAAACATATTTTAAAAACTTTCTGTAAATATTTTCAAATGAGAGAGCTCTAATCGCTTAGGTTGCGGTTAGGCTGATTATGCTATATATATATATACATTTTCTTAATTGTAATTCATTTATTTTGTTTCAGTTTTTTGTGAACAAAACTTGTTGAAATAAAAATAGGAACTAAAACCGAACTATGATGAATCTTTTTTATTTACGATATATTAAGAATCATTAGAAAAAATCTTCTAAAAGAGTTATTTTTAAACGAGAATATATTTCACAGATGGATCGACACATTATCAATGCATCAATCGATCTAGTTTTTATGTATAAATTCATGATTGTCTTCTTTTCAGAAATGCTTTTAAGAAAAAAAAATATTAATATTTAAATATGAACAAATTCAAAAACATATTTTTTTTTCAATTTTTTAAAAAAAGAATTTGTATAATCTTTTGTATAATTATAAATAAATCTTTCATTTTATTTTATTGATTAACATATTCATTGTGATAAAAAATTATGCCTGATAAAAGCCAATTTTTTTTTTTTAAATTTGGCTTTTTAATATAAAAAATTTAAAAAGAAAGAAAATAAATCCAAATGCCTTTTTTTAATTATTTTAATCCAGAATTTTGAATTAGATCATTTAATTTACTGCAAATGAAAGAAAAATATTAGTGTATTTGTCGGATACAAAAAATATAACAAAAAATGTAACATTTCTCTTGGTAGCTCTCTCGATAAATACATTCTATATTGCAATTTAAATTAATGGCATCGTATCTTTAGTTATTTATGTATACAATTTAAACATATATTAAAGAATTAATGAATATTTAATTTAAAGGTTAAAATTAATCATTAATTAATATTAGCATTAACGAATAACACCGTTAACGATAATCAAAATTTTTTTCCATCTCTACTAGATACTATTTTATTAACTTCGTTTTTAGCATCAATTGTTTTAATTCCCGAAAATGCAGACTGCAATTATACCATTTGCAATTTCGCAACTGTACTACTTTAACAAGTAATAATTTTTTTTTTTTTTTAAAGTCAATTCCTACTTTTTTTCACTCTATTGCAGAAAGTCCTTTATAAATAATTCTCATTCATTTTTTAAGTTTATCTATCGTCATCTATTGGTAGATATATGTAACTTAAATCTAAAAACTAAAATGAATTAATTAAATTTAATTAATGGATTAATATTTGAAAAACTTTATTCACATCCAGTGTCATCCACTACAAGTTCACAAAAATGTATTTGAACTTGAGTGGGTGAATAAAAGTATTTTATGTACGGTTGAAAACGTGAACAAGATATATATAGGGAGAGTGTGAGCTAATAGAAGGAATTGAAATAAATGCTTGGTTCTACAGAATCAAATTAACATTTTATGGAGAAAACTTCAAAATACATCCAAAAATATTTTATTGTAATTTTTTTAATTTATCAATGCTTAATAATCTGTCTATGTTTTTTGATTTACTAAATAGCATATTCGTGTGCAAGTATGCAAATTTAAATTTAAAATAATAAGCATAAATCTTTTCGCCTTTTCTTAGAAACCCACAATTTACAGTTTTGTAGAAAAATTCCAGAAATATAATTTTTATGATAATTGATTTCTAAATTGCATGTTAAAATAAAATCCTTTAAGTATTTATATCTATATATTTTTACATAAAAGGAATTTTAATAATTTCCGATCAAATAGCATTTAGACTTTTGAGAAGAATTTATTATAATTCTATAATATAAGTTGAAGGTTTCCATAATCAGCTTAGTAACTTATTTTAATTAATAAACCGACTTTTAAATCGATTGTTTATTTAAATGTGTCGCTAAAATAAGATTTCGACATTGATTTATGATCAGGTTTCACGTGTCTCCTTTATAATCTAGAAGCAAAATCTGTACGGCTGATGTTTTTAAAGTATTTTCATTATCAAACGTGACTATAAATGGTTTTTTTTTTCAAATTAAGCTGTTAAATTCCCACGAAATGTTATTTCAGGTATCTTGACATTAAATTTAAAACAAGTAATATAAAAAAAATTAATTAAAGTCAATTCCTACTATTTTTTCCCCTCTATTGCAGAAAGTCCTGTATAAATAATTTTCATTCATTTTTAAGTTTATCGGGCTCCATCTATTGGTAGATATATGCAACTTAAATCTAAAAACTAAAATTAATTCATTAAATTTAATTACTGAATTAATATTTGAAAAGACTGCATTAACATCGAGTGTCATCCAATACAAGTTAAAAAAAATGTATTTGAAGTTGAGTGGATGAATAAAAAGTATTTTATGAACGATTGAAAATTTGAACAAGATATATATAGGAGAGTGTGAGCTAATAGAAGGAATTGAATAACATTGAGAATGGCCTCACATAGAAGATATATTTTTATTTTTCGAATATATACACTGAAGTGACAAAAGTCATGGGATAGCAATATGCAAATTTTCAGATGGCTGTAGCATCGCGTAGAACAGGTATAAATGCGCAGTGCTTTCATTTCTGTTCAAGTTATTCATGTGAAGAGGTTTTGACGTGATGAGCACCGCACCACGGGAATTAACAGACTTTGAACGCGGAATGTTAGTTGGAGCTAGACGCATGGGTCATGCCATTTCGAAATCGTTAGGGAATTCAACATTCCCAGATCCACTGTATCAAGAGTGTGCCGAGAGTATGACATTTCAGGCATAACATCCCACCATGGACAGCGCAGTGGTCGACCGCCTGCACTTAACGACCGAGACCGGCGACGTCTGCAAAGAGTTGTAAATTCTAACAGACAAGCAACACTGCGTCAAATAACCGCAGAAATCAATGTGGGACGTACAAGGGACTTGTCTGTTAGAACTGTGCGGAGAAATTTGGCTTTCTGGGGCTATTCCAGCAGAAGACAGACTTGAGTGCCTTTACTGACAGAACGACATCGCTTGCAGCGACTCGTGGGCACGTGAGCATATCGGTTGGTCCCTTGATGAATGGAAAACCGTGGCCTGGTCCGATGAGTCACGATTTCAGTTGATAAGAGCTGATGGTAGGGTTCGAGTGTGGCGCAGACCCCACGAAGCCATGGACCCAAACTGTCAGCAAGGCACTGTTCAAGCTGGTGGTGGCTCCGTAATGGTGTGGGCTGTTTTTTCATGGCATGGACTTGGTCCTCTGGTGCTACTGGACCGAACATTGGCTGGAAATGCTTATGTTCAGCTACTTGGAGATCATTTGCAGCCATTCATGGACTTCATGTACCCAAACAACGATGGGATTTTTATGGATGACAATGCGCCATGTCACCGGGCCACAACTGTTCGCGATTGGTTTGAAGAACATTCTGGACAATTCCAACGAATGATCTGGCCACCTAGATCGCCCGACATGAATCCCATCGAGCATTTATGGGACATCATCGAGAGGTCTGTTCGTGCCCAAAATCCTGCACCATCAACGCTTTCACAATTATGGACGTCTATCGAGACAGCATGGCTCAATATTCCTGCAGAAGACTTCCAACGACTTGTTGTGTCCATGCCATTTATGCTTATTATTTTCAAATTAACTTACTTCCCATTTATCTGGAAAAACCAATTCTTAAGCCGGAAAAAGACCTTTCTGATCCCATTAATTACCAACCCATCTCCTCCTTTCCACTTTAAGCAAATTAACTGAATTTATTACTCTTAAAAAAATTAAAATTCATCTAAATAAACATTCTATCATAATCCCCCATCAATTTGGTTTCACCCCTAAACTATGTACTTCTCATCAATTTCTCACAATCAATCACTTCAATCAATTGATCACTGAAGGTCTATCCAATAAACTGCTAACAGAAATCATTTTTCTTGATGTTGCCAAGGCTTTCGACAGGGTCTGAGTCGATGGTTTACCACACAAACTACACGCTTATAAATTACCACTTTATATTATCCTCTTAAATCAATCGTATCCAAAAATAGGTCTTTCACAGTTAAAGTTAATAATTATTTCTCTTCACAGAGGCTTATCAATACAGGCGTGCCCCAGGGCTCCCTGATTGGTCCGTTTCTATTCAACATCTATATAAATGACATCCCACTAACTCACAACACACACTTAAGCTTATATGCGGATGGCACAGCAGTTGCGGTCTTCACCAAACACATACATGAACTCTCTAGTAAATTAAATAATTATCTCACGCAGCTCGAAGCCAGGCTCACGTGATGGAAAATTAAAATTAACGTAGACAAAACCGAAGCTGTACTCTTCACGAGACGCAGAATTCCTCCACCTGATATTTTCCTCTTTAATCAACCCATTAAATAGACTAACAATACTAAATACTTAGGTGTATATCTTGATAGCAAACTAACTTATTCTAATCATATTAAACATAAATATAATATTTCTTTACGCATGCTATATCCTTTTATTAATAGAAAATCCCTCTTATCCTTGGATAATAAACTAACCATTTACATGTATTATTATCACGCATGCTAGCCCAGTTTGGGGTTCTGCTGCAAGATACCATATTAACTACATTAATAGACTTGAAAATAAAATTCTAAGAATGATTACTGATTCTCCGTGGTATTTTAGAAATGATGACATTCGTCACAGTCTTGCCCTCCCTTCTATTCAAAATTTTATGCTCAAGTTTTCTGAAAAATTCTACGCAAATCTTGAACATATTCCGAATGATGAAATTCGTAATCTCCCGAGATACGATTTTACTCTGGTGGAAAATGCTAAACGCCCAAGGGCGGTTCTTTACAATTTACAAAGTTCCTAGATGAACTCGTCCTTTCGTCATCATTTCTAGCAACGGTTACCCTATCTTCCTGTTTAATATCTTTTATTTTTTTTTGCTATTTTATTGTTTTATATTATTCATTTTCTTCTTAAAATTTTTAATTTGGGGACATTTTCCTTAGCTACTCATTTTCTGTTTTTTGATAAGCATGTTTCTCCTACTTATCGCCATGTATTCATTTTGACAGATAGAAGTTTAAGGCCCCCCTGGGCACAAGGTACTCCGATAAACTGTAAAGACTGCTGGTTGTTGGCGCTGTCCTTGACATCTGTGTGAAAGTTTACGTTAAAATATTCATTAGTGTTTGAGTTACGTTTGGTTTTGTGAGATGCTAAAACTGATTCCGGCGATTTTTGAAATGTCTGAAGGAATTAAGCAAAGAACTTGCATTCAATTTTGTTTGCGAAAACGTGTAGAATGTTTCAGAAGGCATTTGGGAAGCGTTCCTACATCGGAAAGAAATGTTTAAAAGTGGTATAAACAGTTCAAAGAAGGCAGAGAACGCGTTGAAGACGAAGAGAGCTTTGGTCGACCTTCAACCTCAACAGACGAAGCTCACGTTCAAAAAATGAAAGATTTGGTGCTTGCAAAACCGTCTATTTACAAATAGAGACCTTGCCGATGATGTTGAAATTTCAAAATTCCATTTTAAAAGTTATTTTGGGTCTCAAACGCGTCAAATCTTGATTGTTACCGAAAACACTGAATGCGCCAGTTCATACTGCATTGATTCTTCGTGGCTTTTTCGCCAAAAATGAAACCCATATCATTCCACAACCATCGTATTCACCTGATTTAGCATCGTGCCACTTCTGCCTATTCCCTGAACTCAAAATACCACTCGATGTCGATGTCTCCAGTGTTTATACTTGTGATGAGCACGATAAATAGATAGTTCTTTCAAGAGCACTTTCAGTGGTAGCTGTCTCACATTCGCGTGCTTTATGGTAAATTAGATAAATTACTCCAAGCAATGCCATAGAAATAAGCTAACACACGCACCACTGCATGTTCTTATTTTTGGAAACAATGGTTGCAATTCCAGCCGACAGCAGATTCAAACCTTTTGCTCACGTTATAGCCTATGCACATTACTACAGGGCCACTCGTCGAACTTGATCCCTGGCTGCGCTATAATTTCCAGTAGACTTTTAACTTTAGTAGACTGCGCTATAATTTCCAGTAGACAATTTGAATCTGAGGATTCCATAATGAAAACTGTTTCATAATTTTCATAAAAATATTCTTACAAAATGGCATTGAGAAGATATATATTTATTTTTTTGAATATACAGGGTGATTATAATTAAACAGGGTGAGTCCCACTTTCAAAATGCTGTAAGAAAAAACCACCCGTCACAATAAGTTCAAATTTGAACTGAAGATACTTGAAGAAGGGGGAAACCGTACGGCATCAAAACAATTTTAGCAGATGGCTCTGTAATCAGCCTAAAGAAAGTGAATTCGGCTGCCAGTGATATTGTAAATCGAAATGAAACGTATTTGGCATTAGTTGCACATTAAACCAAATGTAGTGTTCAATGTGCTTGATTGTTTCGTTTTTTTGACGGAAAAAATGACTTCCAAATCATTCAACAGTTGTAACACTGTGAGTGGAAAGCCCATCCACCACGGCAATGTACCATACTAAATTGGATGGAAAAATCAGTGGAACTTTTTTTTTTATGCCACACCATTTCCCTCTTCTACGTGTATCTTCAGTTGAAATTTGAACTCATTGTGACGAGTAGTTCTTTTGGTACTTACGTATTAACGATACCTTGGTGATAGACTTGGCGGTAAGTGTCGCCACTCTAACAGCTACAGGTTTGGCGGTTTTTAAGTGGCGCCAATCTAACAGCTGCAGATTTGCTGAGTTTTGACGCCATTTTGTAGTGCTACAAAAATGCGCATTTGGGATTTGCTAGAAACAGAACAAGATGCAATTTTATTTTTCGGGACCGAAATATTTTACCAAAACAACGAAAATGTCCCAATTCCCATGACATGAAACTTTATTTTTGGTAAACGTAAGTTTTGGAAATGCAATTTCAGTCAGTGTTCTTATCGTGTGGGACTTAGAAAAGACAACTGGTTTGAGGAAGCAGAACTCCATTTTTGTACAGCGTTGAGATTCATATACTGCTGGTGCGAGGAGTTGACGTCGATTAAATTTTGTGAAAAGCAACTTGATTTATCGGATAAAACTGTTATAGATTGGAACAATTACATGCGTGAATTATGTGTCTTGGATATGGAGAATGAACCAAAAAGGAAGGTAGGTGGCCCAGATTGCATTGTGGAAATTGATGAAAGTGTTTTGAATTTTGAAAGCGTTTTGATTTTAAATGAAGTGTTTTATATATTTTTTTATTATTTGGAACAAAAATTTTAAGTGTAGATTGGCGCCACTTAAAAACCGCCAAATCCGTAGCTGCGGTTGGCGCGTGTGTTCTTTATTGGCGCAACTGTCGCCAAGGTATCGTTAATACGTAAGTACCGTTAAACGTCATAGCTCTCGTCAAAAGGCAAAGTGGTTTGGGTAACCAATAGACACGATAGCAGTACGCATCTGAGACATATTGACAGCACGACGATATGTTGATGAGGTGCTGTATCCTACCTTATGTTCAATTGCTACTTTTTTTTTTTCTAACAGCATAAAGGCTCGTTCAATTCCGAAGCGTGAGGCGTTGAAGCGTGAAGCGTTGACCCATCACTAGCCTCACCGAGTTCGGTTGAAATCCACCTCTTCGAGTTGACTCACTTTCAACTCTCAACTGCTTGCCGCTTCATGTGACTTGGATTGAGCCAGTCTGCCATCTAGTAGAAGTAACTGGAACTTCACTGGGCGTAAAGCGATTCCTGACGCTTCGGTGTGAACGGGTCGAAAAGTTTTCTTCCCTGTCGAGTGAAGCGTCGCCGCCTCACGCCTCGGTGGGAACGAGTCTTAAAGCGAGACAGCACATAGCATTCATCAGCAGACAGGCCTTGTAGCATGACCAATTGCTTTCTTCTCCTGAAATCTCTCCTCATGTAAATCGAGTAAGATCTCTCACCGATTGAGCATATTTTTTTTTCTTTCTAATGCAGCTGGCAAACACTTAGACAGCTTGGTCATGGATGCCTTAAGGCAAACGCTGCACAGACGGTACTCACTTTGCATTACCCAGGGGGCGCGTGAAACTTGAAGATAAGCCACGCACGCGGAGTAACAATGCCCCCGCAACGCTCTACGATCATAATAGACCGAGACCTACGGTTTAAAGTGGATTCCGAACCACTACAAACATCCATGGCACCGCCGGGACTCGAAACCGAAAACTGTGGTACCGAGCGCCAGAGCGCTAGCCACTCGGCCATTTAGGCCCCCGATTGAGCATATATGAGACCTGATTTGCCTACGTTTATCTGCTCTGCCTCGGTCTCAATCGGTGGATGAATTGTGGAGGATTGTTGAGAGCCTATGGACTTCTACCCCTCGGGAATTTGTAGTCACGTTAATTGAATCTTTGTTTCGTAGGACTGCTGCTAGCACCGCCGCGTGAAGTGGTCCTACTGATCATCCTGCTTATTTCATTGCTAATAAAATTATTTTCTCGTAACTAACATCACTTATTTAAATACGCATGTGTGCGTTTATTAAGTTTCATTACCACACTTTTATGGTGGAAGTGTAATGCCGTTCATTTTTGTTTAAAATAAAGTGATGCTGAAGAAATCAATTTGTAATTCTAATACAGTGATTTTTTTCTCTTAATACATAATTGAGAATAACTGATACAGAGGTGTTTCAAAATAGTGGCCTTCTATAAAAGCAATATTGTAGAAAAAAAAATCATAAATTGACTTGGGCATCTTGTAACATTTAAAAGAGATTGGTTTGCCGCTCTACGGTCATCTTGTACACACTTTGGGCCAAACAGACAGGGACCTACAGTTTAAAGTGGATTCCAAACAATCAACAAACACCTATACCATCGTCAGGATTCGAACCTGAAGCCTTCGGTATCAACGATCAGGGCGCAGGCCTGTTGGCCATCACGGCGCCATTTAAAAGAGAAGAATTCACAGTATTTTTCATGTTATTCATAAAAAATTCTATGCGTGCACTTTTTTTAGAAGTAGGGGGGGGAATATTATGTCGATATTTCAGTTGTCGTCATGCTCTTCATTACACGGCTGTTAAATAGTGATACGAGTTCAACAATCCGCTTTTTGTAAGTATCTGTCAACATAGATTTACAGGGATAGTTTAAGGAACTTTTCTTCTCTGCATGATGTATCTGGAATATCAAAATTTTTTTTCTTTCTAATGCAGCTGGCAAACACTTAGACAGCTTGCTCTTGGATGCCTTAAGGCAAGCGCTGCACAGACGTTACTCACTTTGCATTACCCAGGGGGCGTGTAACTTGAAGATAAGCCACGGACGCGGAGTAACAATGCCCCGCAACGCTCTACGATCCTATCAGATCGGGACCTACGGCTTAAAGTGGATTCCGAACCACTACAAACATCCATGGCACCGCCGGAACTTGAACCCGAAATCTGTGGCACCGAGCGCCACAGCACTAGCCACTCGGCTATCGGGCACCATTTTTAATTTATATTCTGGATATTTCCCTTTAAAATAAATTTTTAAAATTGAAATATTTTTTTTTGTTCTAATGCAGCTGGCAAACACTTAGAAAACTTGCTCTTGGAACCCTTAAGGCAAGCGCTGCACAGACGTTACTCACTTTGCATTACCCAGGGGAGCGTGTAACTTGCGGATACGGACGCGGAGTAACAACGCCCCCGCAACGCTCTACGATCCTATTAGGGACCGGGACCTACTAGCCACTCGGCCATTCAGGCCCCAAAATTTAAATATTCTGAACGCAAAAAATAACGATCTCGAATCTCTGTTGGAAAAAATGATGTTGTGGAATATATTATTATGTACATGAAAAAATCTTGCAATTTTATTGAATGCATTTCTTTTTCCAGTAAATTCCGTACATGAAACCCTTTCGTAGGAAGTAACGATTTGAAAAAGTTTACAGCAGGGTGATTAGAAAGGTTAGACCTGTTACTAAACATATTTTTGACAAGTACGAAAGAGGGACAGGACACTTTGAAACATTTGAAAAAAAATTCAATTCTTTAAAGATTTTCAGTTTCTTACAGCATTGAGTTTTTAACAGTGTTCAGTTTTTTAAAAGCCAATTCAACTACTGTACTAGAGCTCATAATACCAAGAGCCCTTTGTTGCAAAAATTTAGAATTTTTTTTTTTTTTTGTTGCAAAAATGTGTTACTTTGTCCCAAGCCTTTTGTTACAAAAAGTTAGGATTACGTACAGAACGAATGCAACAGATTTAAAAAAGATAATCTTAAATGGTATGTAGGTTCGCAAGCGATGTAAGCTTGAGATCCTCCACAGTAAATCCGCAAGCAGAAATTTTTTTATTTGGACTCAGGAAAGAGAGTGAACCCTTCTGATGTCATTCTTGGGAGTATTCTTTTCGAACTGTGATACAACAATACTGTGTAGTATATTGGGAGCTCATGTAGTATTAGTCATATTAGTATGTAGGCTCTGCATGGTTCTTACTGGGTACAACCTCTTTAGAATGTCTTCTGGTAATCTTTAAATTATTTCTAGTAATTCAGAGAGATATATTTTTGTCGTTTCTTAGTTTTTATTAAACATTCACTTAAATTATTGTCAGGATATTTAATTCATATTTGAATGTAAGATAATGCATAGTATTTTTTTTTTTGTTCTAATGCAGCTGGCAAACTCTTAGACAATTGTCTTGGATGCATTAAGGCAAGCGCTGCAGTGACGTTACTCACTTAGCACTACCCAGGAGGGGCGTGTAGCTTGGAGATAAACTACGGACGCGGGGGTAGCACTACCCAGGAGGGGCGTGTAGCTTGAAGATAAGCTACGGACGCGGAGTAACACTATCCCCGCAACGCACTACGATCCTGTTAGACTGGGAACTACGGTTTAAAGTGGATTCCGAACCACTACAAACATTCATGGCACCGCCGGGACTCGAACCCGAAACCTGCGGGACCGAGCGCCAGAGCGCTAGCCACTCGGCCATTCAGGCCCTTGCATAGTATTATAAACCAATTATTCTTCGATGGGTCTGTTTCTAAACTTTTACACTATGCAAATTGGCAAGCATTCCATTGTTGGTTAACGCGTCCATGCTGTTTGCATATTTGTTTTACCTTTTCAAGATAGATGGTATAAAAACTCGACAACTGCGTCCGGACAAGTTGGGATCTTAAACCAGTTTATAAATAATCTCTAATTTGTATGTATCGATGGGTTTCTCTTTGATGATGACGTATGCATTATGGATGTGTATGTATAAAAATACATGCTGTAAATGCGTTTTATGTATACAATAAAGATTATTTGTCAATTTTATTTTATTTTGATGTCTTGGAAGAGCTGCTCTACGAGATCTGATTTTTTGATGGCGTCATTGTTCAGCGATTCAAGATGTTAAAAAAAAGTTCTGAACTCTCTCGCCTGTCCTGTTACTTTGAATGATATGCGTGTTTGGTTCACGCTACATGAATCGCCATCTTCAGCAATTGAAAGTCTATGCTGTAAGAAACGATATTCTACGAATTGAAATGTCAAATCTACCATTATTTGTATCCTATTTATTACTTGGAAACAACAGTATTTTCTTGTTTTTAACACCACTTTATGTAATCGATTTTATATTGAAATGCTGAAATAAAATCTTGTTTTTAAATATCTTGAGCTTTATTTTAGTGTTAATCATGATATCTTAACAAGCTAATATTCTTGATAGTGTCAAATGGGCAAAATAGTTTTTAACCATATCTTGGCTGAAGAAAATGGCCAACTGATTCATGCATCGGATGCCCAGAAGATCTCCGATTTCTATTCGACACTACAATACGAATTAAAATTTTTAATGAAATGAAGGTGAGTAGTGGAAGTATTCTACTAGAATAAAAAATTATTACTGTAGCTATCCGCTGTCTAAGTAGTAGCACTTACTGCGTGGCGAAATTTGTTTGTGAATCTGTTGATACAGATAAATAAAGTTAAAAAGCAGATATCATCTTACAATAAGTGGAATAATTAATGTATTTCAGAAAATTGATATCTTTAAATAATACATTTTATTGTAAGAAATTCCAAAATACTCGATTAAAAAAAAAAAAAAAAAAAACTCTGGCATCAAATTATCTTAAACACATGAATACTCATTTACCATCTTATCTCTCAGGATTTGGTTAACTTCTATAAAATCCAGTCATAGTTCCGTGATAAAATAAAAATTTCTTGCAACTAATGTAGAGAATTTTAAACTTGGGATTAAAATGATTTCTTATTTAAAAAAAAATTCTTCTAAAGTTCGTAATGAATTTTTTAATGAGGTCAGTTCTGAGACATGGGTAAATACAGTCTGAGTAAAAACTTTAAGGCCAGTTGACATTTTTGAGAAAATGGAAACATTTAAACTGAAGAATTAAAATACCATTCGATTGATAATTATTGAGCTTAAATAAAAGTAAAAAAAGCAGAAAAATTAATTTGCAAATATTTCATTATTAGAAAATATTACAGAACACTCAGATGAACATTTGAGCCAGAGTAAAAACTTTAAGGCCAACAAAGAAAATAACATATAAGAAAAAATTACAAATTCTTAGAAGGTTGTGTAGGAGCCATTACTTCGAATTACTTCAAATATTCTTGTTTTCATGGATGAAAAGAGTTTTTGACAAAGGGTGGGTTCGGTTTTATACCATTCATCTTCGATAGTAGATTTCAGCTCTGTTGTTGATGTAAAATTTTCCCCATTTGCATAAACTCTTCTTGCTAAGTCAGCCCAAAGGCTCTCGATTGGGTTGAGGTCAGGTGATCTAGCTGGCCATTTCACAGTTTCAACATTGTTGACTTGGAACCAATTTTTTGTGCTGTTACTCGAATGGATCGGTGCATTGTCTTGCTGATATTTCCAATTTTCTCCAGCAAGATATTCAGCATTTGGCAAACGATGATTTGTTAGGACATTTTGGTATCATTGTGAATTCATTCTATCTGAAACGAATGCAATTGAGCCCGCACCATTGTAAGAAAAACAGCCCCAAGTCATGACAGACCCTCCACCTAATTGGCGCTTGGAGAATATGGCAATACATATGACATATAATTTTATTGAGAAAAATTATGTTACATATTTTACAATATTTATCAAAAAGAGTAAGAATAGAGCATTGAATTTTTTTATTAAAGATTGAAATTTATGAATAATCTCTCTATCATTTTCATTTGTAAATATTCTTAAATGTTCTGATGTTCTTATACTTTAAATTCTTATATTTATTCTTTAAATATTCTAATGGTTCGGAATCAGTCAGTCAGTCTATTTTTACGAAGTACCTTGGCCGATTATGGCCTGAACTCCTAATCTGGCTAGATAAAACACATGGCAAATAAAAACACATTGGTAAAAAGAGGCAGTGAGCAATGATTATGTCCATGTTAGTAAAAGAGAAAAAATGACAAAAAGGGAGAAGCAATAGGAGGAGTAATCAAAAACATGGCAAAATTAAAAACAATCAACTAAAAAGCAACGAGGCAATTAATTAAAGCATTTAAATAGTGCTTGGATCTTATCAGCTGGGCTATTGGCGTTTTTAAGTTGATTATAGAAGTTATCTAATCCTCCTATCATATTAAAAATATTTACGAGTTCAGAAAGAACGTACAAAGCTTTAGAAGCAGAATTAGCAGTTAAGTTAGCAGTATTAGTATTATTAGGAATAGATTGCTCTGAGACCGATGGTATGGTATTTTTCGGGGTTCCTTTGAAGAAACTTGCATAGGAGACACCCTCGGTGACTGGCCGGCTGTTGAAGGCAGTCCTTGGCGCTTCTTGGTTCTGATTGACAAGGAGGCGTGGCTTGGGGACCATTGGGCATCCTCTCCAAGCGGCGAGGTGCCCCATCTGATGGCAATTGATGCATTTTGGATTTTCGATTCTTTCTTTGATATAGCAGTCCTTAATATAATGTTCTCCCCCACATTTTAGGCATCTTTTTTTTGTAGCTGCAGTTTTTGGACGAATGGTGAAACAGATTGCAGGAAAAGCATTGCGACGCTCCTGGTTTGCGGTTGAATTTCTCCACTCGAACCGAGAAGTGAAGGAGGCGATTTACCTCGAAGATCTTGTTGTTTTCAGGGGCTTTTCGATAAACAATTTGCCACACCGGGATAGGTGCCTTGGTCTTCAGATTTGTTAATTGACGTACTTGGTCTATCTTGAGACCAAGTTCAGCAAGTCCAGTGGCGATCTCATCAGCGGAATAGCTGACAGGAGACCTTTAGCACTGCTTTAAGCGGGTGTTGATTCTTAGGGGTGATGACGTAGAATTCGATTTTCCCATCAGTAAGATATTTAGTGATGGCTCTGTGTATATCAGAGTTTGCGGGAAAAATTTTCAGCTGCTCATCAGCAAGCTTGATCCTGACATCATCTTCGAATTGATTACTGATCTCAGCAATCTGGTCTTTCAGGTTGTCCGTGTAGCGCACCATAATAGGCGGCAATTTGGGTTCAGGCTCTTCAATCATTTCCGAATCTATTTCAACATCGGTCTCATCAGCATTTAGGTTAGTGAATTTATTTGCGATATCTAGAGGGTTATTTAAATTTCTCTCAACATTAATTCTAGCGGTATGCCTTTTAGGCGGTTTAACAAATCCATCATTATCATTTGTAGCGGCAGGTCTTTTAGTTTTCTTAGTTTTAGTGTTAGTTTTTACTTTTAAATTAATTTTTACTTTAGCATTACTGTGCCTAGCGCAGTTAGTGAGTGGACATGAACCAAGCTCACTTACCCTTTTTTCGGAGTCTGCGACAGCTGTCACAGCTTTCTTGAGGGCGTTCATGGAGGCTTTTAAGCTGCTGGGTTCGACGATTCCACTATCGATGAGAATCTGTTGCTGGTCAATAAATCGCATCATCATGTCTTTGGCCTTCTTCTTGTCTTTAAGGTGCGCCCCTGCTGCAGTAATTTGCTGACAGTGATCGGCTTCCGAGTTGTAGAGCGGCACGGTGGTCAGTGGCGAGTTGGTCATCTCGACTTCAATGGCAGAGCCGGGATCGGGTACTTCCAAATGGCCCTGAAGAGGGCCGTTCAACGTCGTAGAACGAACTTCATGGTTGGTAGGGAAATCAGCTTCAAAGTTGTTGCGAAAATCCGCTATCGTTCTGAGTAGATCATCCATGAGTTCCCTAATAAATTCACGAGAGACTGTTGTTTTGGTTCGGAATCCACGTTAAACGTTCCGGTCTAAAGTATGAACAAAATGACGTCAGATCGACATTCTTTAAATATTCTTAGAAAAAGAAAAAAAAATATCTTGCTTTTACTATTGTATTTCTCTATTAAATTCATTCATATTATTGTATTTGTATTTCTGCAATAAATTCTGTCCATAAAGCCCGATTTAAAAAAATTCGGCAGAGTGGTTAGAAAGCTCACGTATTTTTGGTATGTACGAAAGTCCGACTAGTGAGACATTTAAAAGATATTTCAGTTTTTTTTTACGATTTCTGGACGGATCTTTTTGTTTTAATTTATTTATTTATGTTTTTTAACAGTGTTGAGTTTTCCAGGGTGTTCATTTTTCAGAAAATCCTAGGAAGTCAATTGTACCAGAGCTCGAAATAGTACATACCCTGGGTTATGAAATTTTGCATTGTGGACTGCATCTATCGATTTGTATAACTAGAGCAAAAAGGTGACGGATTTAAAAAATTGTATCGTGAAACGCTTTGTTGATTTGAAGTACCAATGTTCGATGTGCCGGCCTAGTGGCCAGTGGCCAGCGCTCTGGCCTTTGGTATAACGGGCTTCAGGTTTGAATCCTGGAGATGGCATGTATGTTTGTTGGGGGTTCAGAAACCACTTTAAACTATAGGTCCCGGTCTATTTAGCACTCTTGTGCACAAGATGACTGTAGAGCGACAAATCAAACCAAACCAATGTTCGATGACAAGCGATATGGAACAGAAAGCATGAGATTCTCCATGATATGTCCATAAGCTAGAAAGTCGTTCAAATGTGACTCTTGGGAGTATTCTTTTGAAAGTGTAATGTAGCAGTGTGGTGTAGTATATCAGGCACTCCATGGTCCTTATCGGGTGCAACATCTTTTGTGGTTTTAAATTTAATTGAATTTTAATCATATTCATAATATTTTTAGTAAATAGGAGTCTGATGGCCGAGTGGCTAAATCTCTGGCTCTTGGGACAACAGGTTACGGGTTTGAGTCCCGGCGGTTCCACTGATGTTTCTAGTAGTTCTGAATCCACTTTAAGCCGTAGGTCCCGGTCTAATAGGATCGTAGTGTGTTATGAGGGTAGTGTGACTCGTGCCCGCAGCATATCTTCAAGCTACACGTGTCTCCTGGGTAGTGCTAAATGAGTAATAGCGTTCGTCCGTGCAGCCCACTTGGGCTGCTCACAGAGAAATGGTCAATGTCCGTGCAGCCCACTTGGGCTGCTCACAGAGAAATGGTCAATATGACCCAGTCCTCGAAGTAATTAAAAATATATATATTTTTAGTAAATGAGATGTATTTTTTTTTTTTTTTTTTCTTTGTTTTTATTCACACATTCACTTATACTATCTTCATAATAATTAATACATATTGTGATTTATTATTACTTATTATTATTATTTTTTCTATTCTATTATTATAAACTAACTTCTCATCGATGGGTCTGTTTGACTTTCATTTCCAAATGCTGCATTATGCAAATGGATAAACGATCGATTATTGGCAATCATTTCACTTCTGTATGCATATATTTACTTTCATTTTTGAGCCTGTTGCTATAAATAGTCAACAATTTCTTTCGGAAAAAGTTGGGTTCTCAAACCCTTTTATAAACAATCTTTGTAATTCGTGCACATGGATATGTCCTTTTTCCAGTGTGGGTATGGGTGTGATGTATGTGCTAAAGATTGTTTGCTTAATTGCATTGCAATGTTTCGAGAAGAACTACTCTGGTAGATTTGGATTCTTTTTAACGTCAAGAAAACCTTAAAACCTCTTCGGGAAACATGTTCCAGAAAGATCCTATCTTCCTTTCCTTCAAGTTTTTGTTTGTGGAAGGATGCATAAATTTTTCTTTTTTACAGTCAACGACATGTTAAATTCCAATAAATTTATTTTCTGCAAGTTGGGAAAAATTGGAACATTTACTATTACTTGCATCTTAATTTATTTGGATTATTATTGTACTTTTGTATTTATGTAATTGATTTTTATATTGTTAAGCTTAAATAAAATCTTGCCTTTATATATTTTGTGGGGTGTTTTTTTTTTTCCAAACATGATGTTTCGTTATATTTATTCATATCGCAAGCACTGAAGCGATTATTTGCAATACATAAAGTGTCGATTGATAATCAAATGTCAAAGTTCTTAATTCAGTTTGACATAGCCACTATCTTGAAATGTTATAGACTTCTGAAATGAAATTGAGTGTGTAGTAAAGTGGTGTATCCGATTTAAAAACTATTGCTTCAGTGTTGGGTTTTCCAAATAATACCACTTTCTGTACAGCGAAGATTAAGATGTGTCAAAATTGGCATTTTTTCTGGTATTTGTTTCTAGTGTATCTCGCCATGATTCCAGGTTTACTTATTTTTCTTGTGGGTACTCCAAATAAATCAAGGTTCGAATCCTGTCGATGACATGGATGTTTGTGATTGGTTCGGAATCCACTTTAAACTGTAGGTCCCGGTCTGTTTAGCCCTCGTGTGCACAAAACGACAATAGAGCGACAAACCAAACAAATCATGGAAATGGAATCATTTGTTTACGTAAAGAGAATTTTTCTCAAATTTGTGGTGCATTTTTTAATATGGATTCGGAATTCAGATATAATTATGACCTCATTGACTACAAGAGGCTCAGAATTTGAATCTCTTAACATTTCGTCTGCAATTCTACAGGTAGAACATATTATACTGCTTGGGGAAAATTTATTTATGTAAGATGTTATTTTTTCAAGTTAAATTGATACCCCTTACTATCAAAATATTTGTTTTATATTAAAATCTAATGTGGTCTAAGCAGGGCCGGATTTAGACGAAAAGAGGCCCTTTTACCTCCCGTTTTTAAGTTTGTAAATTACTTATTATGTTTGTTTATTATTTATATGCGTAGAATTTCTCCTTATTTTTCGATTCAGTGGTTTAGTGTTTACTGTTTTTAGAATAGTGTCATTCTAATTTTTCTAACAATTTGAATGTAGGCCTCTCTTGATCTTGAGGCCCGAGGCTGAAGCCTAGTTGGCCTATAGGAAAATCCGGCCTTGGTTCTAAATTAATTTCTTATACCAAAAATGGTTGACACAAATCTTTTGAATCAATATAATAGTTTCACATTTTACTAGAATTGCAGATGTATTGTACTACAAATCAAAATTTTGTTTTGTGCTCTAATCAAATATCGAGAAGTTTAGAATTAAATTCTATTATAGTTTCGAACTATATGGGAGGAAAAATGGTCCATAAATCTCTGGGAACTTCTCATGCTGCACAATCTTTCCTTCCAGAGTAAGTAAATCTGTTTAAAAATGCAGATCTGTCTCGCTGGTGAAACCCCAAGAACAACTATAATTTGTAACTGAAATTTTTTTAATCTATCCTAAGCTGAGATTCTGAAGTCGCATATCATTGTATTTACTTAGATGAAAAAAAATTACTCATTAGAATCGTATTGCATATGTAATTTGAAAAAGATTAGTTTAAGCATTTCACTTGTGTGGTTCTTGGCAAATAAGGTCTTATTATATAAAGAGAATCTTAGACCACTGTACTGTATTTCTATCCTATCCAGTGAAATATAATAGTACAGTAGTCATTAGGAACTATGTTCTGTGAGAATCCATATGAATCTTAGAATTGGGCTAAATCAAAAATGTTCTACAAATATTTCAAAGAAATTCTTGGAATTTCCCAATTAAAATTCAATTATAGTTGGCTTAAAATATTTGCACCTTCATATAGAATTTGCAATTTATACTTTTATTTCATCATCTTTTAAAATTCTTAGCTGTAACGATCTTCAGAATTTCGTTAAAAGCACATGATGTACTAATTGATGAATGTTTTTTTATTCAAAATAGTTTATCTTTAATTTTCTATCATTAAATCAGGCTAATTTTCAACTTTTCAGCAATCCCGATTGACATCTTGATATCCAACTAGGGATTGCAATGTCGGACCAAAGTTCAATACCGGTATTTGATATTTTTTTTTATCTTAATACCGGGATACAGGTTTTAATACTGGTAGTAGAAATGTCATTGGTGCTATCATTTTACTTATAATTTCATCCAAATTATCTTTTTTTTTTTTTCAAAATTATCTAAAATCCCTGATGGCTTAGGCTTAGAACTGAGCTTAAGTTTGTATATTCATCGCAATTAGATTCTTTCCTCTTTAACAAATTTGTATCATGTTTCGTTTTTAAATGTGTATGGAGTCCGCTTGTACTTCATTCACTTTAATAACTCTTGAAAATTTTTTTTTTTACTTTGTGCCACAATATTTTTTTCATCATATAAATAATGAAACCATGCCGAAATATTATCAACTGATTTTTATGTTCTTTAAAGTTATACTTATTCATTATTATTGGGTATTGTTTATGAGTGTATGTGTAATAAATCTGAAAAATATTTTGATGTATGATATACAAATACAAGGCGAATATCAA
>BPLR01009309.1:0-88526 GCA_021605095.1 Caerostris extrusa | reverse complement strand
CATAAAAAAATTGAATGAATAATTTAAACTGTATTCCATTACTGAGTATTCCAATAAAGAACAGAAAAATGGTTCACAAGAGAGCATTTTTGAAAGTGGCGGGAGGGAGATTCATGTAATTTATATTTCATACAGTTATCAGAAAATTAATTAATTTATAAACTAACTTCAAACCACAATTTTGATATATCTATCTTGACAATAGCTGAGAAAATTTCCTATTTACTAATAGTCACACAGACATCAGGCAATATGGCAAACCAAACCTTCAGAGTTTAAAAGGCATAAGGAAAGTTGGAAAGCAATGATATTATAATTTAAACTAATTTTAAAACAAACACCATGTACTTTTTGTGACATAAAAAATTATTTAATAAATTATATATATATATATATTGATACTCAATACCATTTCATAAAAAATTGAATGAATAATTTAAACTGTATTCCATTACTGAGTATTCCAATAAAGAACAGAAAAATGGTTCTTCACACAAGAGAGCATTTTGAAAGTGGCGGGAGGGGGAGATTCATGTAATTTATATTTCATCACAGTTATCAGAAAATTAATTAATTTATAAACTAACTTCAAAACCACAATTTTGATATATCTATCTTGACAATAGCTGAGAAAAATTTATTTACTAACAGTCACACACAGACATCAGGCAATATGGCAAGTGAACTTAAATTTCCAAAATGCCAATTTAATTTCGTTTCTTTTTCTTGTCCTTAAAAATAATGCAATTAAATATTTGAGTCAAACTAAACTCATAATATTACCAATCTGTTTTTGAGTAGTATATAGCATCTAGTTTTTGAAATGAATTCAGGACAAAACTATTTCAGAAATATCAGGTAAACTGCAAATCCACACAACTGCAGCAGAGTTGAATATGCGGTTAAAATAAAACTTTTTCAGAATTTATTCTTCAGTAATTTTTCTCCAGAGTAAATAATTAATAATGTCCCCCCTTGAAAAACTCTGCAATTATTAACTGATAGTCACTAGAAAGTTTCTAAAACTCAGAGATTTATAATATTTTTGTAAAGATATTTTTGCATATGCAATGCAAAAATAAATTTAAAGATTTGATGATCAAATATCAATTAAAATATTTCAGAATAATCATTATAACAAATTTTTGCTATAAATTATTAAAAAAAAAATGTAAATCTTTTATATGTTCTAAGAACTGCCCAATTCAATATTAATTTTTCAACATATAATTCTTTTTTCCCTTTTATTGAAAATCTAAGTCTAAAAATGAATCTCTTTCCCTATAAAAAATTATGATGGTTTATTTCTGTGAATAAAGAATCAGAAACAAACTAAACCATAGCTGTTCTTTGTTGAACTAGAATATATTAGGAAGATTAATTTTTATAGTAAATTTTTATTAATAATATTGATGACTATTATTTATAATGATGTTTTCTACTTTGGCCTCTAAATAAATCATCAGAAGCAATGGAAAAATATATATTACCGTACACATAAAAAAATAAATACCTATAGAACATTGTTGTTAAATTGTGTAACCAGCCATAGTCAATAAAGCACCCCAAGCTGGGCATAACAGAATAAAAGATTTTTGTGTAGCGGCATCACCCCAAACCTAAAAATATTCAATTTTTGCATTAACCATCTTATTTTAAAATATCACAAAAATAATAAAAATATTATGCAAATATATACAATATATAATAATATAACTTTTAATAATTAGTAACTATTGAGAAATAAATGTATTTAATGCAAGAAGACAATAAAATTCCATTTGAGATTAAATGACAATTTTTTTTTTTTATGATAGCATTTTGATTGAATATGTTATGGTTCTTAATTCACTTACATATATATAAAGAAAACGTACATTTTCTTTTAAGTAACATTTGAAATACAATTTATTAATTTTTATTATGATGCAAATAAAAATTATAAAATGTGCACTTTAATACTAAGCATGTCGTAGCAATTCATGCTAAAAAATCAGCAATTCTAAAAACAATATTGGTATTTAAAAAGAAAATATTAAGAAAAAAAATTTTTTTCACTGAGTGAGCGATAAAAAGTTTATCAAGTTGAGAACAGAACTCAAAGTTAAATGTAAAACAGTACCACATTCAAAGACTAAAATAAAAGGAAAGAAAAATACATAAAAAAAAAACTTATTAGATATGAAAAACCCAATGATATAAGGATGATGAATTCAAATAATAAAAAAAAAGGATGATTTTTTTTTTTGTATAAATTATATTACTTCAAATAAATTCCCAAAATTTTTTTAAATATATAAAACATCGGTTTATTATCCACAAAAAAAAGTAAAGCAAACTTTTGCAGTGTGCATCATTCTATCATATAAAATGATCTTGGTTAATTGTGGATCAGTTTTGAATACGTTATCCCTTCTTACTAATATGTCTTTAACATTTGCTCTCTATGATTTCTAACAATATGTTATTCAGTTGTCATAATATGACCTACAATAAGATTTTCAAGGTTTCCACTTCAGTCATTAAACATATACAAATTATTTTTTTTTTTTAAATTCGTTACATTTTTTTTTTCCTGCAGATAAATGTTAAATATTAATATTCTCTTTTAGAAAAAGCATCAACATGTGAAATAAAACCAGTATATTTACATTAGAAAATTCACATAAATATCACAGCTTATCAATTTTGGTATTAAAAAAATATTTACTTTTAAAAGTCAGTAATTTTTCCCATTGAGGATATAAATAAAAATGAAATTCCATTCCATGCTCCTGGTAATGTAAGTCCTCGAACCAGCAAGCAAAGAAGAACACAATAAGGGAAAGTTGCAGTAATATATACAACCTAAAAGACATTTAATGAGAGAAATTTACACTTTTGATTGATTTTACACATACAAAGAAAATGCAAATTATATCAGTAAAAATAAAACAGACTTATGGGTAAATTTTGTTTTTAAGAATCTTAGTAATAAATTAATACAAGTTGTTTAAATTTTTTTATAAGTATTTGAAAAAGAAACATATATTAACTATCTATATTCATAAACTTATTCATTCTTTCTGAATGTTCTATTACCCAAAAACACAATAAATAAGTCAAAAAATTAAAATATTATGCAAGTTATTATATAGTTAAAAAGAGGTGTAACAAGTTAAAATAAACAAAAATATTATCGCATAAATGTTTTATGAAAGTTTTAATTTGCTTTTAAAAAAATTAAAAATACCTACTGCCTAATAATCAAGTGAGCCACAAGCTTTCAATAGAGCTATCAACTCTAAGCAAAAGATAAGAGATCACTTCTATAAGTGCGTCACTCTGGATTTAGCAGCTAGAAGATGGACCGTATCCCAGCAGTACTTTTCACTATGAACACTACTGCAGCATAAGTGTCACAAAAGGTATTACATTAATATAATCTTTGTGATTAAGAAAATGGAACCATCTGCTAATTAATACTTGTTGTAAGAAATAAAGATCTCAGTATCAATATAAGAATGATTTCTTTATTGCATCATTGACATCCCACTCCCATGATATGCCTTTTCCCCCATGTTTTTCTGAAGCATAATTTGTGGTAATAAAAAAAGGGCAAGTTAATCCAGTTGAATGAAATATTTTATGTACAACAGAGGATTATTTTTTTGTAACTTAGATCAATCTAGAAGCATCTTTGTGGCAGTCCTTTTGTAAACCTAAAACTGGTGAGATTGAGGGTTGAATATTATCTCAGATATATTACAACCCTTTAAACTAAATTTTTCTCTTCCATTGCATATCTAGTATCCTGTGTGATCATGCACGATATACATTGTATGATAGTTTAGAATTCTGGCATGATATTCTAAATCAGGGGTCTCCAAACTACGGCCCGCGACAGCGACTCAGCTTATTGTTGCTGTAATAAGTTGGATAAAAAAAACTGATAATAACTCCTGACAAGCATAATACGCAGAAAATTTAACTTAAGCGTAACAACTAACAAATAATTGAAATGAATCCCACTAATATTATAAACTAGTGAACATCCCGCGGTTACCCTCGATAGTTATGCTGGGATAAAGAGTATCGCATATGTATGTATATCGATGTTTGAAACGTATATATTCTGAATCAAACATATGATTTTTATCCTGAAAATCCCTCAGGAACGGAAAAAGCTAAATTAACGCGAATGAAACCGCGGGGTATCCACTTGCAAAAAAATACTAATGACATTTATGTAATTGTGATTTTTCACTGACAATAATTTGTAGTTAGCAAGCATATGCTCGCTCAGAGCGCGTACTCGGCGACTGGTCTAGAAATTATAGATAAATGGCAGAAAAATTAAAAACGGTTTTGGCCCTTGATACTTACTGGAGTAAACAGTATGGCCCTAAGGCTGGAAAGTTTGGAGACCCCTGTTCTAAACTATCATACAATGTACACATTGAAGTAAGAGTTACTTAAGAATTAATCTTTATGTAATTTTAAAGGTTAAATTTAATAATTCACAAAATATATTTGCATTAGCATATCTCACTAGTCAAATCAAGATTTTAACCTACCAATAGCTTTATGATAATTTTCATTTGTTGATGGAAAATATTCAATACCTTCTCTTGTTCTAGATCCTTTCATTATAGATTTAATGAGGTATTGAAATTTATATGCATGTACAGTATCAGGATCTATATGCATTTTCTCAGATTCACACCAAAATTGTAGCCAATCCCATATGCTATTATCAAATTTCTTAACTCATGTCTTGGAAGCTCAAATTTTCTTTATCATCTAAACAAATATTAATTATATTGTAAATACTAATCGGTTTTTCCAAGAATTGCCTGTTATATCCATCAGCTGCTTCATATACTTCGCCTAAATCATATTTTCCATTAATTAATTTCATTGAGAGTATATTTTTGTTAAATTAAATCAATTCATTTTGTTTCTCTTACAATAAAATGAGAGGGTTTTTCAGATGTTAAGAATAAGTAAAATCGTGCTTTAAACCATCTTTAATGTGATCTGTTATTCTTGTAAATGGTGAAAGAACACACTTTCCTTAATTTTAAGTAATATTCAACATTTTTTGCCATCTTTAAAAATGGCTTTCTGCTTCATATTATTCCAATTTTCTTAAAAATCCTATCACACACAATAAAATAATTATATTAAACTATGTATATTGGTTACACATGAATAAATAATCTGCTTAGCAAAAATCAAATTTTTATTATAGATTTCAAACAATAAAATAGAAAACTAAACTAACATTTCAAAGAAAACAGCACAATATTAAAAGTTAAAATTAACTGTATTGTTAAAAGTTGTCACTTGTAAAATCAGAAATAATAAATAATAGTTATAAAACATGCAGTTCATTGTTCCTGTAATATTATATATTTCTGTTTGTAATTTAAGGAAATGGATGAAGAATGATCATGAAAAGACTTTATTATTTTTAAATGTTTCTGAAAATAGTTATGCAGCAATAGTCTTACTTTTCCAGATGTCTTGATTCCTCTCATGACACAAATAAATACCAGAATCCAAGCAATAATTAAAGTTAAAACCAAAGGCCATTGGAATGAACCAACATCCTCAATACTGTCACTCTGTCTTAAGACATTGTAACTAAATTAATGAGAAAGTTTGAAAAATAATTTAATGATAAAAATATATTTATTAAAAAAGAAAACAAGTATATTTTATGAAAATTACATCAAAAGAAAAAAACAACAACAGAGTTGAGATGTCTTTAAAATAACTGAAGATAAAAAAAAAAAAAAAAATACCCAACAAACTTGCAATATAATTTACTTACTATGTAAAAACAATTATTAGTACATAAAACTGAATTTGTATTTAGCCATACAATTAATTATATAAATCTACCATAGCATTTTAACTTCAAATTAGTTTTTTGTATAGATAATTAGGATTTAAACAGGGGTATAATTATTGAATTTTAAAACGGTAAATTAATTATTGAAGTTTAATCCTAAAAGAAAAGAGAAATTTTGTAAAATCTCAGAGAATTCCAGATTTAAGAAGACTATGATATTTTATATAACTTAGTAATGCCTTAGTTAAATTTACAAATAAAAGGAAATTAGATCCAAGATATAATATTTACATGCGAGTGTAACAAACACAGATATACACAAGATCAAGAATTTTGAAAAAAATTTAAAATCCTTAAAAAGGATAGCATTTATTGAGCCTGAGAAGTAAAGTAATTAATTGAAGATTTAAAAACATGCTGAGATAGTTGTCAACTTTTAACTAAGCAAATTTAAATGTGTTAATTTAAGATATATAAAATTCTCATTTTGAAAGATTCAGGCTCAATATGTAATTAAGGGAAATTTATTAAATTTCTTTTATTACATATTTACATTAACATGTAGCAGCATTGCAATAATAATAATATACTGCATTCAATATAAACTAAATAAAATTTATAATAAATAATTTTATTGCTTATTATTGACTAAAATATGCAGTTCTGTTTAAGTTTATCACAATGTTTTGCTATAAAAACTGTTCAGTATATAAATATTTAAATCAAATTACATAAGATCATATTTTAAAAGATATTTTTTCATTTAAGAACTTTATAGGAAATGGAGGTAGTTAATTATTAGTCAACATAAGAATTTTGTTTTTGGATATTCGATTACACCTTAAAAATTGCTTTTATAAATTGTGGCAAAAATTACAATGAAAAGTTAAAAGATCAAAGAGGGATCTTTACGATTCTCTGTTTTAAAATTTATAAAACAGGGAATCATAAAAACAGTTAAAGTGACATTAGATTTTTTAAAAAAAATTTATTAGAAATTTTCAATTGTATACTTTAGTAATACTAAAACAGATTCATAATAATGTAAAATAAATTTAATGGATCTGAATATATTTGATTCATTCAATAAATGTGATGATTATTAATTAATGGCATATATAATATATTAATGTTAAAAAACATCCCTTTTTATTAAGTTTGATATTGATCATCACAATATTCTTTTTCTCTTTCAATAATAGAAAAATGATGCATTAAAAACAAATCTCAAAATTATTTTTAAAAATACTTACAGCCAGAATTCTTCGCTAGATGTCATTTTTGAGCTATTTGAAGAATTATGTAATGCACTAAAGTTTGAAACTTTACTCAGATTTATACTTGAAGAAACATTAGTAATATCTTGAGAAATGCAATCAGGAGTGTTCCATGAATTTTCACAGGAAGACCAGCTTACAGAATACGATTGGTATATATAATACAGAGCCCATGCAATTATCACATTATAATAAATACATACAACAGCAGAAACAATAGCCATTCCAAATCCTACGCCTGAAATAGAAACAATAACCACTGTAAATATTATACATGTGTATCCATGCTTTAATATGAAATAATCCCAATAACACCTTCAAACAAATGTAGTTATTAATCTACCTTTAAAAATAGGTGATATTTTCCAAATTGCTATTGGTCCAAGACTGCCAAATTGGCCAAGACTCATTTCTAGGAAAAATAATGGAATTCCACAAATCACCAGGAATATTATATATGGAATAAGAAATGCACCTAAAATATTTTTACAAGATTATTATTTATTAAATACAAAATAAAAAGAGAGGAAATTTCAATTTAAAAAAATTAAAAATAAATAGAGTAATAAAATTTATAATACTTAAACAAAAAAAGTATAAAATTCATTTTCACACAGCAAAATATTCAATTTTTTTAAAGTCGAGATATTATTGAGCAAAATTTTTTTCCTGATAGATGAATTTTAGTGTAAAATATTTATTGAAAAATAATTAGATTTAGATGGTATATATAATGATTACTCTCAGACAACATACCTCCTCCACTTTTATAGCATAAATATGGGAAACGCCAAATATTTCCAAGACCAACTGCATATCCAATACATGATAAAAAAAAATCAAGTTGTTTACTCCAAGTAGACCTTTTATTTTTATCGTTTTCATGGATGCTCAAAGACAATGAAGAGTCCAAATGTGGTAAAAGTCTTTTATCATGACCACTGGAATCAGGAACTTTTGATTGAAGACACTGTTCCAATTCAGCCATTTTAATTTTCTTTCTGTATCATAAACTAAAAATTTATAATACAAAAAATTGAAAAAATAAATACATCATTACCCAAAAGTATGAAATACAACTTCAAAATATTTCAGAATAATTTCAAAATAAGAATAAATAAAGTTTTATAATTGTCTGTAGAAAAAATAGACATAACCTCATTTTTGCAAACACATTTAAAGCTATTTTTTAAAAATATTTTAATGAAATTTCATAGAAAATTTTCATTATTTTTTCCCTAACATACTTAACAGAATGAATATCTCAAATAGTAAAAGTGTGTAATAGTCTCAAATGTGATTAATCTCAGGAATTACAACTTTTCTCCACAATTTTGAGAAGATAGTCAAGTTAAAATTGTTAAGTGTATAAAATGTTTATGTTAAGATACTAATGTTAAATGTTTATGTTAATATACTCTGGAATGTTCTTAGAAAGACAAATTACATATGGATAACAAAAGGATTGAATAAAAATAAAATAACTTTACATATTGTGATTTGATTTACAATATGAAGACTAACAAAAGCTCTTTATGTAAAAGTAAAAACAAAAACTTAAAGGGTAAAATAAGCTCTAATTCACAAGCATATTATAAAAGAAAATTGGCCAAAAGTTCAATTTTGCAAGGAACCAATTTTAGTATAAACTTTGTTTTAATTATATTTCTCAGAACAACGATGTTTTTTAAAGATTAAAATATTTTAATAATCATATAATTTTTCCTAAAACACTTAAATTCATGGTATAAAGATGCATATTAAATAAGATGATTAGAAGAGATATTCAGTCAAGAATGTGTAACTCGCACTGTAATATACAGAAAAGGAAGCAGAATGATCTAGCTATTCTAGAAAACATATAATGAGAATATGTCTAAAATAATATTTGTGAAGAAACTATAAATGATTAATTGAAATAGTTAAAAAAATTTGATTAATGCATTATAAATTTATATTATGAAATTGTTGTATCTTACTTATACTCTGAATATCATCATGTCTATAGTAATAAAAATTTCAATAATAGCACATATTATGAAAAAGTTAGATAATGAATTGGTTATAGAAAATTATGAAAAGTATATAATAAAATCTTAAAATCAGTGCACAAAAACCTGCAATGTCACTCAAAAATGATAATATTGAAACAACAGCTTAAAAATTAAAATTTTATTACTAAACTGGATATGAAAGGTGCAGCAAAAAACAACCCCTTCATAAGCTACATTACTAGGGAGCAACCAATGGGATTTACAAGGAAGGATCGTAACAAGCCTGTTAAATTTTCAGAATTAGTTCTTTTTAGTAATGAATAGAAATTAAACTTATAAGCTTCAAATGAAAGTGCTATGGCTTCAACAAATAAAATGATGATGACAGAACTTTTAAATTGTTTCTAGGAGCATCATTCTTCTGTTGTGATATGCTCCTAAATGCAAGGTGCAAGTTTACTGATCAAGACCATTAGTAGTCTTCTGTTATCAAAAGTTTCCAGCTCATTACATCAACTTATAAAGAAAATAATAAAAGTGGGGTTTCTTATATATTTTCATTATTTCATGAAGTGATATTTCAAACCTTCCTTAACTTATAAATCTACTTGGAAATTTTCAGTTTGTAGCACTGAAAATCAATTATTCATTTCCACTCTATATTTGATTCTAAAGATTGCAACTGTATATTCATAAATTGCATGGCAAAGTGATTATTTATGGCAAAAAACTGACTTTGTCATTATTTTATTGAAATTTTTTGGTCTTGCATTAACTAAATATCCGTTAGTATTTTAATTATAATTAAAACTCGAAAAAAATTGAGAAATTGTTATTAGATAAGATTATTATTGATTTATATTAGTTGATATAATACGGTTTTCAAGTTCCTTTTCTGTATATACATTATTACAGAAATTGTAATAAAGTTCTGAAATGTTGCTCTATCATTTAGAATTTTTTTAATCCACTGTTAATTAAAAAAAAATTTATATTAATTTAATTTAAAATTATTTACATAAAGGACAAAAATAATTCCCTGGTCAGTAAAATATATTTTTCTTATTATCGAAAATTCAGAATTTATTCTTTAACAGTTCTTGATCAAATGCAAATAAGCTATATTTAATAGGTAACTTACTTTCAATCATAACTCAACCGAAACGACGATCAAAACAAAACACTAAAAGCCGGCACGGTGGTATGTAAAACAAGAATGATACCTCATTGTGATTGGTGTGAAGAACCCTACTCGCAGTCTTTTTCAAAGTATCGCTTCAAATCCGTGACTAGTGCGCGCACACACATTTACTCACTATTAGTATAAGTTGGAGAAAAGTGGTTGAATTTTTGTGTCGCGTTGATAAGAAAATGGTAGAAGTTTGTTGTGCGGACTGGATGCGAATTGTTTATTATTTTATGTACTTTCTACTATTTAAACATACACTTAAAAATTCAAGTTTTTCTTGACAGAGTAATTGGATAAATCAAGTTAAAATAACCTTTAATGAGCATAATTCTCAAAGTTAAGTCAAATTTAACAGACACAAGAAAGGGTTTCTTTTTCTCTTATCACCCCTTTTAATTTCTGAATTCAAGTATTACTATTCGTTTTTTACGATGTACTTTATGTTTTTCCAGAAGTGTAAAGCTGAAGTATTATTTGCATTTTCTCAAGAGACAATCAACAGAACACTACAATTTCATGGGAAATTATTTTTAAGGACGATAATACTTAATACAAAAACTTTCTGAGACCATATGTCATAAATTGAAGAGACACTTTTAAGCACATAAATTCACAATTGCTTTCAATGTAATAAATGTCATCCTTCCTAGAATTTATAAATAAAAATTACAAAGTTATCAATGACAAAATATGCTGACTACCTAAATATTAGCAGACAAAGGTGTACAATATTTCTTGCATAACATGAAGATATCGGAACAGAACTCCTCATATTTAGCACAATAATGTGAATAAATGTTCTAAAACAATGTCTCTTTGCGACACTACTCCTGTAATAATCCTTAACGATTTTCTTCAGAGCTATATTTATACTGATCCAAAGTTATAAAAATTTGTGGATTAACTGAAATAGGAAACACATCACATGCAACATTTCGTCAATAAGAAAACTCCACATTTTTCAGAAACCATCTAGTAACAATTTATGGTAAGTTGTATATGTTACTTGAATTCGTAGCTTTAAATCCTCTGGTAAAATCCAACTTTATAGAAAATCCATGTCAATGTCGAATTATTTCTCCTGCATTTTGCAGTCATTTTTATATTACACAATATAAAAATAATTCTATATGTAGAAATCATGTTTCATCACACTTTCAAACAACTTACAAGTTGTTTGAAAATGACTTTTGTTAGTACCCCATGCTGAGGAATTTCCAAATCTACAGCTATCCAATATCTCTAAAGTGCAGAAAAAAAATTCATGTTGTTTTAAGTGCTCAATAACCTCAATTCTAAAGACTCCAGAAGATAATGGCATGATACTTTTAAAATCTCATAATCAGAATATTACATAGATTGTTAAAGATAACTTGAATAAAATATCGTTTCAACACATATTAAAAACATGCTAATTAATAACAATATACGAAATCAAGTCAAAATCTTTCTTCAATCAAAACAAATATAAACATTAAACAAATTCAACGAACTGATTCATTCTGAATATGTTTCTATTTAATTTATAGAAAATTTTTTTCATCGTAAAATATTAAAGTACTCACATATATTTTATTTTTGAGTAATTTTCACTTATTCCCTCTCATTAAACAAATGAAACCTCCTTTAATGATTAACATTAGGTGAAAATCTACTTTGTAAATGAACATTTACATAAAAACAATTAACTATGCTATATTATTATAGCTAGGCGGATAGATTACATCACTCGATAATAAATGGCAGCACGACTGTTAATAATTGTGATTATAATAATAATTGTGATTTTCCTTAAATAACAATTATCCTTTATTTTGTTTTACTTTTCCAGGATCAAATTAGTCAACAGATTTTTGCTTATAACTCATAAAATTTTGATAAATAAATCACAATACTATACTATAATCAATAAAAAAAGCAGACCACACTAAAATTTGAATTTAATTTATTTAAATATTTTTTGTTTCAATAAAAGGCGTTTTAAATTATTTAATTTATAAACAAATAATTTAATTAAAAATAATTAAGTTAAGTAGTTTTTTTTATGTCTAATTTAATTGTTTAATGGTCTAATTTAAATATTAAGTAATCATACTAAATACACAGATATTAAACCATATATATAGATTAAAATCTAATTTTCAGTGACTCAGAAATTTCTATCTATCAAAAAGTGTTCGTGATTTAATTCATTTTCTATCCTACCATTCCATACGACCATACCATCTTCGATTCCTACACTACTAACGTATTGTCTTTACATAGAGAAATATTTTATGAGTATTTTATTTTAAAAATAAATGTTTTTTTTTTTTTTTTTTAATAATCTGAAAATTTTTTTGTATGTTTTCCAGCTATACAAAAATTAACTAAATTTCACAAAATTTTAAAATATTTTTAAAACTTTTATTCTAAAAGAATTTAATTTTAAGCAGTAGATCAAAATGTAGATTTTAAAATGTATTTAATTACTATTAATCAACAAGTGTTCGTAGTTTTGTTGCACACTTTCGTAATGGCATCACCACTTCAATATGCACTAACATTAAATTACACCTAAAAATTATTTCTGATTCACTAATTATAAACTTAAATCTATTTAAAAGAACAATTTTATTCTAAAATCAATCATTTACACACCCATAGTCATTTCAGAATAAGCTAAAATCAAATTTATTGTCTCTTATGCTCACTTTGGGAGTGGCCAGCGTTTGAGATACAGCAAAGACTTAATAAACGAGCAATTTTCATCAACCCAGCATTCTAACTTAACTAACTCAGTGGCAAAATAAAATTCTGCTTAATTTAGAAACCTATTAATAATTAGTATACAAACACATTAAAATCTATTCAATTAAACGTGCAATTACTTGGTTTTCAGAACATACAATAAAATCTAAAAACCATAACAAATATCAATTGCAAAAAAGTCTACGAATACGTAATTTATTTCGATATTTGAATTATTTAATAAATAATAAACCGTGAGTTAATAAAACGTTCAGTACGTTTCTGAATGAAGATGAATGATGCGAAGCAAGAACTCCAAATTAATAAAATAGTTTTCAGAACTTCTGCACGGATAAAAATCAAGTCAGCTAAATATAATACTTAAAAACTGTGAGAAATAACTGTTTTAATTCAGTTCTATATTAATTATTTTTAACTATCACTTAGTAATTAACAAGATAAAATTAAAATTTAGACTCACCGGAATGCCAAAGAAGTCAACGAGTCCGAAATGTTTTTCTAAATCACGGGCAAGTCTCGAGAAGCAGCTTTTGCAGAGCATCAAAAACAGACATCAGATTAGTAGCGGATTAGAGGAGATATGCTTAATCCGCCGAGCGTTTGGCGATAAAAAACCTGAACTTGTTGCTTGGCGTAAAATTTGCTTATTTTTGATTGGTAAAAAGCAGACAATTTCGACAATTTTTCAGAAACCCGTCTGCCAGACCGTCTGACCTAATTAAATTACTACGAATTAAATTGCGTTATAATTATAATTTTTCAATATTTTTTATGATTTTCCGAAAACCAAAAAGTACAATCGTAATGTTAATCGAAAGCTTTCAAAAGGAATAATAATTATTAATTATTAGTTAATTATTATTATTATATTAAGCATTTGTTTTTTATCTAAAAACTATTTTTTTTTTATATTTGTATAAATGTATTTTTACTGCCTCTTTACAAAACTTGGTACTTCTAAAGATCAAATCAGTGCCCTTGTCATTCCCTCGTTTGATTCCAACTTAAAAATTAATGCAAGTCGAAAATTAATGCAAAGATACGAATTGACCAAAAAGATTAAAGCGCACCTGTCGATAATTCCTCATATCATCGAGTTTGAAAAATACCAATGTTTCATGTGTTTAAATATTTACATTCCGAAGTGACGACCGTGTGGCGTTTAATTACACAGATAAAAATATTATCATATTTCAGAAACTTAAAAAAAATAGTAAAATAATGTGAAAACATGTGTAAATTTTTTAAAATTAAAACCCTCCATGTACCCCATTTTTTTTTTTCTAATTCTTCTATGTTTGAGTCTGTGATTTCTCGAAATTTTGAGACCACATCGCAACGGGACCCTCATTTCCATGTTTTAACGTGGGTTCCCAGTATATTTGCCATTTGGATAGTATACCTTCAAGAGAGGCAACATCATAGTACACGAGAAAATTTAGGAAAGTTTTTTTTTTTTTTAATACATTTCGTATATCTTAAAAATTTGTTCTTATATTCAAATTTAATTAAATTTCAGGGGTTTAATTATCAAAAATTAAGAAGAAATTTACTGGAACAGGAAACTTACAAATTATTTTTCAAATAGCAAAAAAGTAGAAATCTAGTGAAAACTTTTACTTTAATAATTAAAGTCAATGATAAGAAATTAAATTCCAGTCAAAAAAACTTATCAAGAAAAGAGGATTCGAAACTTGCCTTTCTTATACACTAACTGCGCACTTTATGAGTGAGCTACAAGCCGGGCAATTCATAATGATACGAAGATCTTTTTTATTATTGTTATTTTATGAAGTATAAATCCTTAAAAATTTTACAATTTAAGAGAAAAACTATTTTTAAAAGAAATCACATTACTAATAGTATTATATTACAAACTTTTATTATATATGATCGCAATCAATTGTCCTTGTTTCTGTAATCCTTGACTGCTACGGACGCCGCCAGAACATTTGAAACTCACCATTCTTATACACTAACTGCACACTTGATCAGAAAGCTACAAGCCAGGCAATTCATGATGATACGAAGATCTTTTTTTTATTATTGTTATTTTATGAAGTATAAATCCTTAAAAATTTTACAATTTAAGAGAAAACTATTTTTAAAAGAAATCATATTACTAATAGTATTACATTACAAACTTTTATTATATATGATCGCAATCAATTGTCCTTGTTTCTGTAATCCTTGACTGCTACGGACGCCGCCAGAGCATTTGAAGCTCACCATTCTTATACACTAACTGCGCACTTAATCAGAGAGCTACAAGCCAGCAATTCATAGAGCTACAAGCCAGGCAATTCATAATGATACGAAGATTTTTTTTATTATTGTTATTTTATGAAGTATAAATCCTTAAACATTTTTACAATTTAAGAGAAAAAGGCTATTTTTAAAAGAAATCATATTACTAATAGTATTACATTACAAATTTTTTATTATATATGATCGCAATCAATTGTCCTTGTTTCTGTAATCCTTGACTGCTACGGACGCCGCCAGAGCATTTGAAACTCACCATTCTTATACACTAATTGCGCACTTTATCAGAGAGCTACAAGCCAGGCAATTCATAATGATACGAAGATCTTTTTATTATTGTTATTTTATGAAGTATAAATCCTTAAAAATTTTACAATTTAAGAGAAAACTATTTTTAAAAGAAATCATATTACTAATAGTATTACATTACAAACTTTTATTATATATGATCGCAATCAATTGTCCTTGTTTCTGTAATCCTTGACTGCTACGGACGCCGCCAGAGCATTTGAAGCTCACCATTCTTATACACTAACTGCGCACTTAATCAGAGAGCTACAAGCCAGGCAATTCATAATGATACGAAGATTTTTTTATTATTGTTATTTTATGAAGTATAAATCCTTAAACATTTTACAATTTAAGAGAAAAACTATTTTTAAAAGAAATCATATTACTAATAGTATTACATTACAAATTTTTATTATATATGATCGCAATCAATTGTCCTTGTTTCTGTAATCCTTGACTGCTACGGACGCCGCCAGAGCATTTGAAACTCACCATTCTTATACACTAACTGCGCACTTTATCAGAGAGCTACAAGCCAGGCAATTCATAATGATACGAAGATCTTTTTTATTATTGTTATTTTATGAAGTATAAATCCTTAAAAATTTTACAATTTAAGAGAAAAACTATTTTTAAAAGAAATCATATTACTAATAGTATTACATTACAAACTTTTATTATATATGATCGCAATCAATTGTCCTTATTTCTGTAATCCTTGACTGCTACGGACGCCGCCAGAGCATTTGAAACTCACCATTCTTATACACTAACTGCGCACTTGATCAGAGAGCTACAAGCCAGGCAATTCATAATGATACGAAGATCTTTTTTATTATTGTTATTTTATAAAGTATAAATCCTTAAAATTTTACAATTTAAGAAAAAAACTATGAAAGCAAATAAGGTTTTATTTTTGTTTTTAATAAATAAAATATACAAAGGTATTAAATTTGCTCAAGAATGCTATATTTCTGATTCTGTGCGCTGGTAATTGTGTACTAACAATATTAAATATTTTTATTAGTGTAATAATATTGTGACCTCTGCAGATATATTTAATATTTTACATTAAATTTATCTCAAAATATAATAAAAAATTATCTCATAATGTAGTTTCTCTAAAATATCAATAAAAAAAAATCGGTTTTAATGTTTAAGACAAAATGCGATGCTCAACAGGAAATATTAGTAAATGAAGGTTTTAATCCAGATGATGACGAACATTACCGTCACTGCTCTTGAAAATTTGCAGACTTGTTTGAGATGTGGCAGAGAGGAACAGCTTGGTGAAAATGTAACTATTCCTAATTATATTGTTATAGTTTAGTACATTTCTCAATCAATCATTAATGAGAATAACTCAAAAAATGTTTCCATTTATTTAAATAACTTTTTTCTTGTGAATAATTCCTATATAAAAAAATATGTAACAGCAAACTATTTCAAGTTACGTACAACTCATAGAACATCGAGAAGAATTAAAATTAAAATATCAATTTTTAACTTAAATTCTTTTATAGAGCTCCCCGTTTTAGGACTCCCCATAAAACTTTGTTAGAAAAATATCTTCTGTTACCTTCCATCTCAAAAACTATTCTGAGAACAAAAATTAAATTTTATATGATTTTGTAAGAATTGTTCGTTGCACGTTCATTTCCTTTTTATTCGTATAGATAAAAAAACAAAAACAATATTACAGAAATTTTTGTGATGAATATTTACCACGAGAAAGGTCCAAATTCTGTTTCCCAATCGCATGTGTAGACAGTGAATCATTTTCAGTGCGCCTAAATAATTACTTTGTTAATATGCATGAGTGTGAAATCTGAATTGTTCACCTGAAATTCAGATTAATTGTTCAACTTGGCATGTTTTTCGTAGGAAAATTGCATAGATTTTTTAATTATTTTTAGTTACCATTGTTGGAAACTAATTTTCAACTTTTTGTTTGAATTCGTACCATATTTCTAAATGAAAAATGCGTTTATATATAAATTTTGAAAACAAGTTTTTATTCTCGCTTATTTTGTTTTAAGCTTATCTTTATTGATAGTAGCTTTTCGCTGTATATTGATTTTCGATATAGCATATAATTCAATATAAAAAATTAGAAAGAAATAATTTTTATATTAATGATACGTGACTTTTATTATAACAAATATAGGCATTTGCTATAATGCTGTCTAATTCAAATTGAATAATATTTGCATCAGACGGAGTGTGTAAATTAAATTATACAAAAATAATTCATATTATACAAATACTTTTTTTTTTAATCGAATACTTATATAAATGATATATATAACATAACACTATTTCTAGCTATGTAAAACTCGAGCATCGAGAATTGTAATTAAAATATAAATTTTTCACTTAAAAATTCATTTAGGAAGCTTTCGGCTTTAGAATTTTCCATAAAACTTTGTTACAAAAATATCTTCTGTTACTTTTCATTTTGTTAACTATTCTGAGACCAAAATGAAATTTTAAATGATTTTTTTAAGCATTGCTTGTTGCACGTTCATTTTTTTAGAAAAATTAAATTTTAACTTTGTTAAATTCCATGTTTTGAACAAAAATTAAATTTTAATTTTGTTAAATTCCATGCTTTGAACAAAAATTAAATTTTATATGATTTTTTAAGAATTGTTTGTTGCATGATAATTTCTTTTTTATTCGAATTTATTCGAATGTATAGATTTCAAAAAACAAAATTCAGAAATTTTTGGAGCGAATATTTCCCACGAGAAGGTCAAAATTCTATTTCCCAATCGTATGTGCAAACAGTGAATCATTTTTAGTGCGCCTAAACAATTACTCTATTAATATGCATGAACGTGAAATCTGAATTGCTTACCTGAAATTCAGATTAATTGTGTAACTTGGCGTGTCTTTTGTCTAAAGATTGCATAATTTTATTTAATATTTTATGTTATGAGAAACATATTTTCAAATTTTTGATTGAATTCGTACTATATTTTTAAAATAAAAATGCAATTTCACATAAATTTTGAAGACAAGTTTTCATTCTTGCTTATTTTGGTTTACGCTTACATTAATTAATATTTAAAAAGAATGAAAAAATACACATTTTGAACCAAACTGATTAGAAAAAAAAATGTACTGAATCTATAATATTTGAATTTATTATTATTTTTTTAATTAGAGAGATTGGAAGTAAAAAAAATGAATTTTATAAATGCAATTTGTCAATACGATATCTTCAAAAGAATTTATATAATTTGATTGATAATAATTTCTGAATTAAAAATATACAGTTTTTAATTATTAAAAAGAACTGTTTTATTAGAATTATTATAGTTATTTTAAGCTATTAAATGTAGATAGATAATAATCATATTACTAAAAATTTGTAAGGGATGGTAAAGTATTTGATTCTAAAATTCTTGGTCAATAAAAAAAAAAAAAAAAATTTTTATTGAAATTGGCAAAAATATCCGGTTAATTCAATGGTATGTTAGTTATAAATCACTTTTCATACAGAAAAATCTACAACAAAATGTAAAAACTAAACATGAAAACGTTTCACAAAATGTAAAACCTTACGATAAAATATAACACAAAATGTAAAATTAAACACGAAAAATGTTTTACAAAATGTAAGAATCTACAACAAAATGTAAAAAAAGCACTTGATTGATTTACTACTAAATTTGATTACATTCACCATTCTTCAGAAATTAATAACATAAAACCAAATTTAAAAAATATTAAAGGATTATATTAAATGCCCCATATATCAAACTATATATGTAGATTAAAATCTGATTTTCAGTGATTCCGAAATTTCTTAAAATTATTATCTATCAAAAAGTGTTCGTGATTTAACTCATTTTCGATCCTACCATTCCAAACGACCGACGACCCTACCATTTTTCGATATCATCCTACACTACTGACTTATTGTCTTTACATAAAAATACTTTACGAGTATTATATAACAAAAATAAATATATATCTTTTAATAATTTGAAAAAATTTTGAATGCTTTTTCAGCTATGCAACAATTATCTAAATTTGGCAAAATTTAAAAATAGTTTTTAAATATTTTATTCTAAAAGAATTTAATTTTAAGCAATAAATCAGAAGTTTAATGATTTTAAAATGCATTTAATTGTTATTAATCAACAAGTGTTCGTGGTTTTTTTGCACGCTTTCGCAATGACATCACCACTTCAATGCGCACTATCATTACATTATACCTAAAAATCATTTCTGATTCACTGGTTAAATCTGTTTAAAAGAACAACCTTATTCTAAAATTAATCATTTACACACACATAGTTATCTCAGAATAAGCTAAAATCAAATTTATTGTCTCTTATGCACACTTTGGGCGTGGCCAGCGTTTGAGATATAGCAAAACAGTAATGAATGTGCAGTTTCTATCAACCGAACATTCTAACTCAGTGGATAAATGAAATTCTATTTAATTTAGAAACCTATTGATAATTAGTACATAAATACATCAAAATCCATTAAATTAACTATGCAATTACTTGATTTTTAGAATATACAATAAAATCTAAAAACCATAACAGATATCAATTGCAAAAAATGTCTACGTATACGTAATTTATTTCGAGATTTAAAATTATTTAATAAAGAATAAACCTTGAGTTAATAAAACGTTTAGTAAATTTCTGAAGGAAGATGACCAATTCGAGGCAAGAAACCCAAATTAATAAAATAGTTCTCAGAACTTCTGCACGGATAAAATCAAGTCAGCTAAATATAATACTTAAAAACTCTGAGAAATAATTGTTTTAATTCCGTTCTATATTATTTATTTTAGCTATTACTTAGTAATTAACAAGTTAAAATTAAAGTTATAGTTTATAGTTTCTTACATACTTTTTGTAATGGCATCACCAATCTACATGCACTATCGTCAAATTATACCTAAAAATTATTTCTGATTTACTAGTTATCAATTTAAATCTGTTTAAAAGAACAATTTTATTCTAAAATCAATCATTTACACACCCTTAGTTATCTCAGAATAAGCTAAAATCAAATTTATTGTGTCTTATGCTTACTTTGGGCGTGGCCAGCATTTGAGATATAGCAACGCCGTAATAAACGAGCAATTTTCATCAACCGAGCATTCTAACTTAGCGAACACACTAGATAAATGAAATTTTGCTTAATTTAGAAACCCATTAATAATTAGTTTATAAATACATCAAAATCAATGAAATGCAATGGGCAATTACCAGATTTTCAGAACATACAGTTTAAAACTGAAAGCAATAAGAGTATCAATTGTAAAAAACGTCTACGGATATATATTTTATTTTGAGATTTAAATTAATTAAATTAATTTAATTAAATTAAATTAAACATTGATTTAATAAAGCGTTTAGTAAATTTCTGTAGACTCACCGGAGTATCAAAGAAGTCAACGAGACCGAAAAGGTTTTCTAAATCACGGCAAATCTCCAGAAGCAGCCTACCAGAGCAAGAAAAGACGTTGGATTAGTAGCCAGATTAGACAAGATATGTTTAATCCGCAGGCGATTGGAAAGAAAAGTTGTTTCTTGGCGAGAAGTTGTTGCTTGGCGAAACACGTGCTTATTTTTGATTGGTCAAAAAAGGAGACAATTTCGCCAATTTATCAGAAGTTCGTCTGGTTTACCGTCTGACCTGATTAAATTACTGCGAATTAAATTGCAATATCAATAAATTACCCCCGAAACCAAAAAGTAGAACCGTAATCTTAATCGAATGCCTTACAAAATGTATAGTAATTATTAATTATTAATTAATTATTATTATTTTATTAATCACTGTCTTTTGATTTAAAAACTATTTTTCTTTTATATTGTATAAATGTGTTTTACTGTTTCTTTATAAAACTTGCTACTTCTAAAGATCAAATCAGTTCTCTTGTCATTCCTGGTTAGATTCAAACTTAAAAATACGCGCAAGTCATTACAAAGACACTAATTGACCGAACCGATAAGACGCACCTGTCAATAATTTCTCAGATATTTGAGTCTGAAAAATACGAATGTTTCATGTGTTTAAATATTTACATTCCCAAGTGACCGCGTGACGTTTAATTACACAGATAAAAATGTCATCATATTTCAGAAACTTAAATTTATAGTAAAAATAATGTGAAAACATGTGTTAATTTTTGTTAATTAAAAGCTCCCAAGTACCTCCATTATTTTTCTAATTCTTCTATGTTTCAGTTCATAATTTCTCGAAGTTTTCAGGCCACATCGCAACGGGACCCCACTTCCATGTTTTAATGTTGATTCCCATTACATTTGCCATTTGGATAGTATACTACTGTGTCCAGAAAGTAAGACCAATTTTCAATTTATAATTTCCGGCGCTTATGGAATTTCAAGTATTTTTTTTTTTTAGGATGCTGGCACTGTCCTTGACAACTGTGTGAAATTTGACGTCAAAATATTCATTAGTGTTTGAGTTACGCTTGGCTTTGTGAGACGCTAAAACTGATTCCGGTGATTTTTGAAATGTCTGAATTAATTGAGCAAAGAACTTCCATTAAATTTTGTTTGCGGAAACGTATAGAATGCTGCAGAAGACATTCGGGGAGCATTCTTATATGGGAAAGAAATGTTTAGAAGTGCTATAAACAGTTCAAAGAAGGCAGAGAACCCGTTGAAGACGAAGGGCCCTCTGGTCGACCATGGACCTCACGTTCAAAAAAACGACGAAGCTCACGTTCAAAAAATTAAAGAGTTGGTGCTTGCAAACCATCGATTTACAATTAGAGACCTTGCTGCTGATGTTGGAATTTCAAAAGGATCGGTCAATTCCATTTTAGGCCTCAAACGCGTCAAATCTCAATTGGTACAGAAAACACTGAATGCGCCAGCTCACACTGCATTGATTCTTCGTGACCTTTTCATAAAAAATGAAACTCATATCATTCCACAACCACTGTATTCACAATGTGCGACTTCTGGATATTCCCTAAACTCAAATGACCACTCCCGGGGACACAGTTTTGTGTCGATTGAAGAGATTCAACGTGAATCGCCGAGAGCTTCGAAGACCATCCCCTGCCGATGACTTTTTAGCATGCATTGAGGATTGGAAAAAAAGTTGGCATAAGTGCATTGTGTCGGAGGGGATTACTTTGAAGGCGATGAAATAATTTTGGAAGAGTAAATAAAGAGTTTTTGAAAAAAAAAAAATAATAATGATCTTACCTTTTTGGCAAGTAGTACCTTCAGGAGCGACAACATCTTAGGACACATGGCAATGGAGGAATGTTTTTGTAATACATTTCGTATATTTTAAAAATTTGTTCTAAAATTCAAATTTAGTTAAATTTCATGGTTTAATTATCAAAATTTAAGAAAAAAATTTACTGGAAAGGAAAACTTACAAATTATTTTTCAAATAGCAAAAATATTATAAATCTAGTGAAAATTTTCGCTTTAATAATTAATTTCAATTATAAGAAATTAAATTCCAGTCAAAAATATCGATCCAACAAATTTTATCAACTAAACAAAAAACTATATCCATAATTTAATGGATAACAAAAAAAATAATTAGTTGGGCATATATACAGATTGTATATAAAATTTAAAATTTAAAATTTAATGTAAAAACAAAACACATAACAGCAATCTTAATAAATAAATAAAAAAAACTCTAAAATTCCGTACGATTTTCATTTTTGAAAAATCTCATTTCACTTTGAAATAGATATATCTTTGCTTTCACTGAACGATGTTTTAGAACAATGTTACATTATTTAATTATGTAATTATTATTTTGTGAAAGAAATTTAAATAAATATTATGTATAAAAAAGCTCGAGAAAGAAATGTTTTAAAAAATAACCCTTAAGAAACGTTGAAAGTGGTCAAGGATTAAATAATTGATCAAGGAAAAGAAAAACTCCGCTCTCTAAAACAATACCCATAACTTTACGGGTAAAAATACTAACTCCTTTTTATATGTAAGAATTAGAACTTTTATTCCTGTTTTAATGTGTTCTTTTGTTTTTAATTCATTTAGAAAGTATTAGAATTTTTATTTTTAATTTTACATTTCGTATATTTTAAAATTTATTCTAAAATTCAAATTTAGTTAAATTTAATTGCTTAATTATCAAAAAATTAAGAAGTAATTTTACTGGAAAAGAAAACTTACAAATTATTTTTCAAATAGGAAAAAAAGTTAGAAATTTAGTGAAAATTTTCACTTTAATACTTAATTTTGATGATAAGAAATGAAATTCTATTCAAAAAAAATTTTCAAGGAAACGAAAAACTGCGCTTTCGAAAACAATATCAATAATTTTATGGATAATAAACTAATAATCGACTGGGCCGATATACAAGTTGCGCATAAAATTTTAAATTTCATGTAAAAGCAAAACGCATAACAACAATCTTAAAAATTAAAAAAAAAAAAAAAAAAAAACTATAGAATTCCAAACGATTTTCTTCTCTTAAAAAATATCATTTTCACTTTAAAATAAAATTGTCTTTGCTTTCACCAAAAGGTCTTTTATAAGCAATTTTATATTATTGAATATATAATTATTGGCTCATGAAAGAAATTTAAATAAATGAATAAGAATAGCTTTGAAAGAAATTTAAATAAATCAATAAGCTTGTGCAAGAATTTTTAATAACCTATAAGAAACGTTGAAAGGGGTCAAGGACAATATAATTGATCAAGGAAACTGAAAACTCCGCTCCCAAAACAATACCATAATTTTTGTGGTAATTTACCAGCTCATTGTAATATGTAAGAATTAGAATTTTTATTCCTGTTTTAATGGGTTCTTTTTGTTTTTAATTCATTCAGAAGGATTTTTAAATATTTTCTCTGTTTACAAATTCATATATTTTTTTTTGAATATCGGTGAGCCACGTGTCTCACTGATTTATGCCACGAACAGCAAACTGATGAGTGACGAGGGGGGGGGGGCATAGGAGACAAAGTTTGTAAGATCCTGTAATTATGTATCGCTTTGGAACACTCTCAGCAAACAACATAACTATCTATCTGAGACGCTTTGCGCACATTGTCGCAAAGCAAGTCTCCTTGTTTCTTAAATCCTTGTCAGAGAATTAGAAACTTACTCTTCTTACATACTAACTGCGCACTTTATTAGAGAACTACAAGCCGAGCACAATTTTACAATTTAAGAGAAAAACTATTTTTAAAAGAAATTATATTAATAATAGGATTAAAAACTTTTATTACGTACAATATATGAAAACAAATAACTTTCTGTTTTTGTTTTTAATTAATAAAATATAACATGGAATTAAATTTCCTCTAAAATACTACATTTTCATGTTGTGTACTAGTAATTGTGTAGTAATGATGTTTTATTAAGGTAATTTATTGTAATAATAATGTGACTTCTGCAGATATATTTAATATTTTACACGAAATTTACCTCAAATTGCAATAAAAATTATTTTATAATGTAGTTTCTCTGAAATATTAATATAAAAATCTGTTTTAATGTATTAGACAGGGGTGATCAACCCAAATGATTTTGCGAGTCACTTTGGAAATATGTCATAACTCCGCGGGCCGCATATTATATTATATATATATTCATATCAGATTTAGACCCATTATGGTCATTTTTGAAGTGAAAATTGAAACAGGATGAGTTATTATTTTTGTGTTTACTTTTATTCTTACATGTAAGCATAAATAATATAATAATAATGATACTAAATGCATATTGTAAAAAAATATATAACACTAAAAATGAAATATAAAAAAATATATAAATGTAAACGAAATAAAAAATGAAATTATTAAAAAATATTTATTTTACTAGTGCGACATTTGTTTCTCCATTCTTTCAGTTAGCTTTTTGCAAATCGATCTCAATGTAGGCATTTTCACATCATAATTGGTATTGCAGGTTAACGTCCTTTATGTTTGAGCGTGTTTTCTGTTTAGTCAATTTCCTTTTAGAAAAAAAAAACAAGTTCGCAGGTGTAAGTTGAACCAAAAGCTCTAACAACTTCAACTAAGAGACTTGTTTGCTCTGCTATCAATAATCAACTGTGCCTATCTAGGGATGGTCACTGTGTCACTGAGGTCACTTAAAGTGAAACATAGAACCTGTTATATTAGATGTTCCAAGATGAGCGCGCATCATGAGTTCATAGAATATAATTTAATTATTCTGCGATCTCATAACTGTAAAACTCGTAAATAGAACTGGTAATATCTGTCATATATTCGCAAGAATATTATTTTAAAATCAAAGTTAATTTTTTATTATAATTTCGACAGTTAATTTATGAATATATGGATGCACACATAATGTATTTTTTAATACATTGGTTTTCACTACTTTAGCCATTATAAAATAAATATATTTTATAAAAGTGTGATAAATCTCACGTGCCGGAAAAATATTCAAGGCGGGCCGCGGTTGGCCACCCCTGGAATAAGATAAACTCCGATGCTCGACAGGAAACACTACTAAATGAAGGTTTTAATCCAGCCGATGACGAACATTGCTGTCACTGTTCTTGAAAGCTTATAGCCTCGTTTGACAAACTCGTTGAATTGTGGCAGAGGGGAACAACTTAGTGAAAACGTAACTATTCCTAATTATATTGTAGCACATTTCTCAGTCAATCATTAGATTAAGAGCGTAACTCAAAAAAAAAAAAAAAAAAAGTTTCCACATATTTAAACAACTTTTTTTCATAGAATAATTCTTATGTAAATAAAATTTATAGCAGGAAACTATTTCTAGCTACGTAAAACTCATAGAAAATCGAGAATTGTAATTAAAATATCAATTTTTAACTTAAATTCTTTTATAAAGCTTTCGGCATTAGGACTTTCCATAAAACATTGTTAGAAAAATGTCTTCTGTTACTTTTCATTTTGTTAACTATTCTGAGAACAAAAATGAAATTTTAAATGATTTTTAAGCATTACTTGTTGCACGTTCATTTCTTTTTTATTCGAATGTATAGATTTCAAAAACCAAATTCCAGACATTTTTATGGCGAATATTTCCCATGAGAAAAAGTCAAAATTCTGTTTCACAATCGCACGTGTAGACAGTGAATCATTTTTAGTGCTCCAAAACAATTCTTTTTACTAATGTGCATGAATGTGAAATCTGAATTATTTACCTGAAATTCGGATTAATTGTGCAACTTGGCATGTTTTTCGCAGAAAGACAGCATAATTTTATTTTATTATATTTAATTACCATTCTGCGAAATTAATTTTTAAAATGTTTACTTGAATTCGTGGCATATTTCTAAATGAAAATACATCTTTATATAAATTTTGAAAAAGTTTTCATTCTTGCTTATTTTGGTTTAGCTTATATTGATTAATAGTTTTTGATTTTCTCTGTATATCGATTTTCGATGTAGCAGATAACTCAATATGTAATATTAGACAAAATTCAATTTTTAAATTTATGATGAGGACTTTTATTATAATAAATATCGACATCCGCTATAATGCTGTCTAATTCAGATATAATGACATTTGATTCAGATACAATGTATAAATTAGATTATACTTAGATAATTAATAAATAATAAATAATTCAATATACAAATTCCTATATGTAGTTGCTCAATTTTGTTCGGATTCTTTTTTTTTTTTTTTGGGACAAACAGCTTTTCGTTTCTTACTGATATATGTTCTTTCTAAAACGCAAAAGACAGCGTTTTTAGATTTATTAATTTTAGCTTTTTTATTTTTAGCGTATTTTTTATTTATTTTGCTTTGTCCAACTAAAACTTATAGGTCATGAACTATTTTTATTATTATTATTATATTATTTTTTGAAAATCAGTCGGCTTCATGTTTTCCACTTATGTATGTTTTACTTTATGAATAATCCACAAACAGATAATGAGGGGAGGGCATTGCCTTCTGGGAGAGCTTTTAGGGGTAACAGCCCCACAGAAAAACCCTCTTAAAACTACAGTCAGCGTGACTATTGATGCTAGACGTTTAATCATTATCACAATCACCATCGAGTATTTCATGTATTAATAATTATCTCTTATGCAAATTCATAGGCCTTTATTGACATTCCATAAAAACTTTCAAGAAACAAATTGCTTCAAGTTATCTGAGACATTTCTCCGAGATTAATAAATAAGCCTTTAAAGAATTAAGACTCTTTGAACTCTTCAAATTCTAAATTTGTTGCTTTATTTTATAAATTTCCTTATTTTAATCTATTGTATTCCTCAATCCTCAAGATGTATAATTCAGGTTTAAAGGTACTGTTAAGAAAGAAAATCTTCATAAATACATTTTTGTAATTTCATATAGGTGTAAATTTATGAAATATACCTAATAAAGTTGGAAGTAACTTTATTTTTAGGCGATAAGAAAAATAACGAATAAATTGTTGTATGTTCCCTTTTATAGTGTGTTTTTATTTCAATATGTAATGATATGCTCCTTTGTTTCTACCACCATCTATAGTTATGGTCAGACTCGGGTATCTATTAACTAATGAATTCAATAAATATAAGGATCATTCGTAATAGTTTTTCTGATACGGTTCATGCTATTGAGACCTTTTTTTCGAGACTGAAATCTAAGAGAAAGCCAAAATCTTGACTTCCGGGAGGGCTTTTAGGGGTAACTGCCCCACAGAAAAATCCTCTTAAAACTACAGTCAGCGTGACTATCGATGTGAGACGCTTTAATCATTATCATAATCAACATCGAGTATTTCATGTATTAGTAATTATCTCTTATGTAAATTCATAGGCCTTTAATGAACATTCCATATAAATTTTCAGGAAACAAATTGCTTAAAATTATCTGAAACATTTAAGACATTATCTAAGAATATCTTATTATTATCTTATCTCTAATATCCCTAAGAATGAGTTTAAAGGGAACTTTAATTTTAGGCGATACGAGAAATAACGAATAAATTGTTTATGTTCACTTTTATAGTGTGTTTTTATTTCAATAGGTATTGATATGCGCCTTTGTTTCTACCACCATCTATAGTTATGGCCAGACTCGGGTATCCATTAGCTAATGAATTCAATAAATATAATGATCACTCGTAATAGTTTTTCTGATACGGTTCATGCTATTGAGACCTTTTTCAAGGCTAAAATCGAAGAGAAAGCCAAAATCTCGACTGGTCGAAAAAGCTTGGGTTAGGTTTCCGTGGCAACTAATTGATCAAATAAGCAGGGGAGCATAAATTTACGACACTCAACAGAAAGAGATGGTTGACTCCAAAAGCAGGGTAAGTATTTTACTTATAGTTAAGAATGTTCCTTCTTTCATTCATTTATACTGTCTATACAAAATCTAAAATGAACCAGTAACTGCATTTCCATGTTGTTATAAAATGTATTTGGATATGTACTGTTTCAACAGATTAAAAAGATTTCAGGCAACAGGTTGGGGCAGACGTCAATTATTGATTTTTGCATAGATTGAAAGGTTTGTTTCTTGCATGGTTCATCAATTCTGTTTTATTCAATTTTAATATTTGGGAAGAAAGCTAGGTTTTAAGATCTTAAATTATGATTAATGTAGATTATATCAGTTCAAATATAATATGCTTTCAAGAATTATATGAAATGCTTCATTTTTAAAAAATTTTTAATATTTTTTTAATGGAAGAAATTATTAGAAGCTATTTTATATTGACATAATGAATTTTGCATTAAAAGTCGTGACTTTTTGTGATTTAATATTTTTATAATTTATAAGAATTAAGACATTTATTTAAAAAATATTTTTTCACATGCATAAAAAAAAGTGCTCATTATATTAACGAATACAATGTCGGGCAAATGAGTTACAAATTTTTTTCTACTTGTATTTATATTACGTATTATTCAGTAATTTTGCTCGTATTTTTATCATAAGAAATTTATAAATATTATTAATTAGTTGTATATTTACATAATTCAAGCAATCAAAAGCATTAATTTTTAAATTTACGCCACAATATTTTTAAAGGATAAAAAAATATTCAAAATTTTATTTTGCCATGCTTACTTATTTTTGGTTTTAACTTTTTTTCATTTTATTAATTAACTAAAATTGCATTAAATTTTGCTAAACAGCTTAAAAATTAAACAAATCTAAATTTAAAAAAATTATTTCAAGCTGATTTATTTAGAAGATTTCTCAAAAGTTTTGGGATGAGTTTTTTTAACCAACGATAGTTTAAATTTTCTTCTGTTTGCTCTTATTACTTACATATTATTAGGTGTTGAACTTTCAGTTTAACTCTGTGAAATTTTCCTTAAATTTGTGTAGAATTATTTTATTTTTGAAATACTTGGGATGAACCAATTATATTTTTACTGAATGGTGAATTTTAAAATTTAATTTTTTGTTCCTTAACTTTGAATTATACAAATTTGAAATTGATAAGTAGAATTAGCACAAAATCTTGTCCTGGTTATAAAATTTATTACAAAATGTCCATTGAATATAATAATGTAATTTTGGTAGCATTGGATCTTTCACTTTTAACAGTTTTTGAGTGAGGAAAGGTAAATAAACATAATGCTTGTATCTGGGTATCAAAGAATCCACATGTTTCCCGCATAAGTAGTGAGAGATAACCATAGAATTAATGTTTGATGCAGCCTCGTGCATAATAAGATTATTGGACCATTCTTTTCAGGAAAAATTATTATGATCTTTAACTTATATTTAACTTTTTATTTACTTAAACTTATTGAAACTAATCATCAGACATATTGAAATTGTTGAACTGTTCATCATTCTTCATTCCTCATTCATTCTTATTGAAACTGTTCAATTGTTCACCATTCTTCATTGTTCATTCATTTTTATTGAAACTGTTCAACTGTTCATCATTCTTCATTATTCATTCATACTTATTGAAATTATTCAACAGTTCATCCTTCTTCATTCTTCATTCATTCTTATTTAACCTGTTCAACTGTTCATCATTCTTCATTGTTCATTCCTTCTTATTGAAACTGTTCAACTGTTCATCATTCTTCATTGTGAATTCATTCTTGTTGAAACTGTTTATATCGAACAGTTCATCAAAACCGTTCATTTCGTTAGAAGAATTCCAACTATGGATTATTTATCATCAAGATGGAGTCCCCCTTCACTGGGGTTTCAAAGTTAGGGGAGTTCCTAAACGAAAAATTTCCAAGTCGGTGGATTGGAAGACATAGACCAACACCATGGTCTCCACGCTCACCTGATATTACTCCTCTTTAATTTTTTTTTTTGAGGCTGTACATGGTCTTTGCCATACTAACTGTTGACGTTTACTAGACTTTAACGTTTACTTGAAACTGTTCATCGGGCATATTGAAATTGTTCAACTGTTCATCATTCTTCATTATTCATTCATTCGTATTGAAATTGTTCATATCGAACTTTTCAACAAAACCATTCTTTCCGTTTGAAGAATTTCAGCCATTTATTATTTATCATCAAGATGGAGTCCCCCTTCACTGGGGTTTCTAAGTTAGCGAGCACCTAGACAAAAATTTCCTAGTCGGGGGATTGGAAGACATAGACCAACACCATGGCCTCCACACTCACCTGATATTACTCCTCTTTATTTTTTTCTTTTTGGGGCTATATCAAGGACAGGGACTTTGCCACACAAACTGCTGACGTTTAAGAACTAAAGGCTAGAAGGAAAGATACTGTATGTACTGTTACAGACGGCATGCCAAAGAACACTTGGCAAGAACTGCTTTGACTTTCTCCGAGCTATAAAGAGGGTACACGTTTAAATCTACTGAAGTAGGTGGCCTTATTAAAAATTTTATAACAGTACTTAATGTCAAAACAAACATATGACTAATTATAATAATTTTCACACAATAAATTTTTTTTATCAGGCAAGATTGTGTACATCAAAATGTCAAATCAAAAGTTGAACTTTAATTGATCATGCACTTATGTGACTTGATCATGCCCGTTTTGTCTTATAGATTCTCTATAAGACAAAAATATTCATGAAAATTAATGCTTATTTATTTTTAAAGTGATATTTATTTTTAAAGTGATTATGAGTAAATTTCACTTACAAAGTAAATTTTTAAAAAATCTCTTGGAATACTTATATTCAATTATAATCTCAGTTAAATTTTTCTTTAATTTTTTTGTTCGTAACAATCCTTCAAATAAATTTCATGGTATCATTTTATTATGAATTAATAATACCTCAAAAGCATTTTATATTTTAATTACTCAAATTATTTCCTGTTTGTTAATAATAATTTCACTAATATTTTTTAATTCTCTTTTAAATATTGCATCTTATTTTTATACAGCATGTGTTCGATCGCTGAAAAAGTACTGAATCAATCACAGCTCAATCATTGAATAAATAATTCAAATTTTGCATTAATAATTTTATCATGCTTGTTTAAACAATTGATGTTAGTAGTTTTATTTCCATTTGATATACTATCGCAATTTAAATATAAGTGAAGTACTTTTATTTTACTTTTTATTTAATACTCTGATTAATGGCATCGAAATATCATTTACATAAAAGCAGTTTCAATTTTGGATCTTATGCTATTACTTCTTTAAATATTAATTGATACAAAACTGGTAATATCTTATTAGAATTATTATTATTTTCTGATTTAAATATAAAACTAATTCTTTTTTTTGTATTGTTTTAGAAATTTACCAATAAAAAATTTGCAATACAGGGAATTTCTAGGATTGATTTAATGAAGATGCAAAAAGATTTATTGCCTCTATATTTCGTTAAAAAGAAAATTATTAGTTTATATATAAAATTCCGTATTGGATTACTGGATTTTTGTTATTCTTTGCAGGGAATAATTTCCCCTGCAACTGACTTCAATGTGGAGCATGTTATCAGTCGATTAAGGAAAGCCATGCGAGGAATTGGTAAGAAGAAAAAGGATTCATTTAATATAAAACTGTGTAGTATAGATGTGATGTGGCACAACCCTATGATATAATGTCAAGCCAAAAACACTTTTTTCAAAATTGGTTCATCTCAAAAGATGAGTTAACTATAATAGTCTATAACAGGGGTGGCCAACTCAAATATATGGAGGCCACTTTGGAAATGCATCGTAACTTCGCGGCCGCATATAAAATTACATATCCCCATATTACATTTAGACCCACTATAGACCTTTTTTTGGAGTGAAAAATTGATTAACATAATGAATTATTATTGTTATGTTTACTATTATTCTTACATGTAAGTATAGTTCATCTAATAATAATGTTACTAAATGCACATTGTAAAAAAATATATAACACTATAATATATATTAAGCACAAAATACTGTCTCTGCAAGCTACATTTTATACCTATCTGGTGTTTCTTGGGAGAAACAGCAAAAATATATGTATTCATAATAGTAGTATAATTTATTACATTAGTACTATAAAAGTTTTATAATTTAACATAAAGATGCTAAATGATATTACTGAAATTAGTTTCATAACTTATTTTTTTTTTTTTAATACTGTACAAATATTTTTTATTTTTATTTTTCAAATTCGTTTTAGGATCGATGAAAGAATTTGTATTTCTTTTCATATTTTATTTTTTAGGGACTGACGAAAAATTATTATTGATATTCTTACTGGCCATAGTAATTCTCAAAGGCAGATTATCCAGAAGAAATATAAAAACTGTCTATGGAAAGGTAAAAATCATTTGTGTTTCTTGTTCTGGTGTAATATATAGATGTAGAATATGTAGATAAGTAGATATATGAAATATATAGATGTAGAATATGTAGATAAGTAGATATATGAAATATATAGATGTAGAATACGTAGATAAGTAGATATATGAAATATATAGATGTAGAATATGTAGATAAGTATATTTATGAAATATATAGATATGTAGATTTTTAATATGCTTTTCAAATTTTCAATGAAATTTGAATTAGAACGAGTACATTTTTATATGATTTAAACGACCCCTATACCGTTCAGAAAATATAATTTAGAAATTAAAATAGTAAGGGAAATAAAAATTTTCGATTTGAGTATAAATATTTTAAAAATAATTTTAAAAAATGAATTACTATATTTTTTAGTTTGAAATCATTATCTTAAATATTATTATTTATTATTAATTATGTATTATAAATTACTAACTTTATTATAATTATTTTTAATCATACAAACATCTTTGCCTGGCAAAGGCAAACTAATCCTCTTTTTAAATCCATTTTATCTATGAATTAAGATTTCAGTATGCATATCTTAAGCGAGATTCGAACGCAAACCTCAGCGGGGCATCATGTAACACTAGCTACTGTACAATTAATGGAAGCCCGACTTGTGGCTCAGTGGCAACTTGCGCCGCTGTTAACATTACAGCTGAGGATTAATCCACTGGCGACTTTGTTGAAGGCACTGTTTCAAAAACGAGGCAACTAGATGACGTTTGTGATGTTCAGCATCGTTAGTCGGACTACCTGGTGGAGTTTTCCGGGTTTTCTCCCATACTATAAACAAAATAAGGGTATTTCCCTCTGAGACACTGCTGCCTTCCTTCTTGAGCGACAAGGAGCGAAGTCAGACTTTCTACCTACGGGTGCTCCATCACAACAGAAGTTGCCCATCTCCCTCCATCCATGAATAAACAACTCATGGGATATCCATCCCGCACTGCAGGTCACTGAGGATTAATCACGACAACAACACAAGTGATATTCAGTGACGAATCAACATTACCCACATCTGGAACTGTTAACCATCACAACGTTCGTATCTGAGGTTTAGAACCACCTAACGTTGTTCCAGAACATGCCATAGACAGTGATAAAATGAATGTGTGGTGTGGTCTGATGAGTGACAGAATCGTCTGACCCTTTTTCATGGAAAGAATCGTAACTTGTTCCATTTATAGTGACATGCTTGAACAGTTTGTTTTTCCACAGCTACTCTTTTGCAGCCAAATGTGATGTTCCAGCAGGATGGTGCCCCACCGCACTGGAGTTCAGGCGTGTCCTCCTCATGGGATATCCGTTTCACATTGCAGGACACTGAGGATTAGACACACACAAACAGACAAATAATGTTGCTTCCTTAAATAATCTAAATAGTGGGAATTTTAAATAAATCATAATAAATGTTCTTAATGAAGCAATCTTTAAACTGGAAGCAATTCTTATGAATAGATTCTCTACACAAAATTTTATTACGAAGTTTCGTTAAGGTAATAAATAATATTTTCTCTAATAAATTTAAATGAAAACATTTTTAGGTATTAAAAGAAGACATTAAAGCTGAACTGGGAGGACATTTTGAAGATATTTGTTTAGCACTTTTAACACCTCTTGCAGAATATATTGTGGATTGCTTTTATTTTGCTATCAAAGTAAGAAAATTTTTTATTTTATAGTTGTATATTTTTTACCTTAAGCAAAACGGAAATAATATTATTGATATTTTATTGTTAGCTGCATCTTAACATTGCTTGTTTAAGCATATTAAGATTAATATGTTCATAAGAGTATTATATATATTAGAAGAGTATTTATATATAAGAGTAATATTAATATTATATACAAAATTATTTGAAAAATTTTTAACAAATGATTTCTATTGTTCTATTTATATAAATATAACCTATATTTATTATCCTTGTATATTACCAGATTGTTAAAATGTCTTTTCTAAAAATACAGTTTATAAGTTAAATTTCTTCTTAATAGGGCCAAAAATAGTATCTAGCTAAGATATAACTATTATTGCTATCTGAAATCAAACAAAATATATTTTAAAACAGTTTTTTTCTTCAAGGTCTTGATTACAACTGCAGTCAAATACTGTGACTACAAATCCTTGACAGTAAAATTTTAAACTAAAGTATTTATCAGACGGGGTTTTTTTTTTCTTATTAATATAATAAACTTTATTACTATTATCTAAAGCTAGCTACTTTAGCTACTATTATCTAGAAGCTAGCTACTATTAGCTACTATTATCTAGAAGCTAGCTACTATTAGCTACTAGTTATCTAGAAGACTTATCACAGTAGTTAAAGGGTAATCATCCATGCGTTTATCATTCATTATAAAATGCATTAATTCATTTTTTAAAATCATTTTTGAACATTTCTAGGGATTCAGAACAGATGAAAACTGCATAATAGAACTTCTAGTTTCACTTGAAAGCATGGTAATATTTAATTTCATATCATTCTTGTAGTAGAAATTATTTAAAATTTAAAACATCTTGTTACTAGCACATATAATCCGGCTTCAGAAAATCAAACTTATTAACTCTTACATATCAGAGAGATAATTTGATATGTTTTATATCAAAAACGTTAAGTTCCTTTTTCTTTGCTAGCATAGATGTCAATATAGTTTAATGTAAAAAATAAATCAATAGCTTCTTTATTTAGTACTACCTAAATATTAAGAGATGCAATATATATATATACAATATATATATATATACAATATAGGAAAATGATTGGATTTAAGATGCAATACTTTTGTTTATTTTATTTTTAATGACATCCTTTTAATTTTAAAAAAATTACATAACTATTGTGTAAATTATATTTATTTATCAGTTAGAGCCTGATAATAAACATTCCTTGTTTTTCCATCAATTGCAAACAAGTATAAATTTTTTCCACTCCACTCCGCAGACATTGCTACATATAACTGATCATACCTAAAGTTGTCCGACCTCTTATCAGCGACCTGGTAGCCAAGTGGCTAGAGCTGTGACGTTTGGTGCTTCAGGTTCGAATCCTGGCGGTGGCATGGATGTTTGTGGGAATTTTGGAATCTACTTTAAGCCGTAGGACCCGGTCTCATATGACCGTAGAGCGTCCCAGAGCCCATCAGATCATTCACACCATTCCTAAACTGTAAAGGCGCAACTCAACAATAGACGCAGTGATGTGGTATGGTGTGAAATTTTCCACAAGGTAGTGTGACTAACGGGGGCAAGATACTGAACATTACACACGCCATGGAGTTTTCTAGTTTTTTGAAACAGTCTCTACAACAATGTCACCATCTCTACAACAATGTCAACCTTTGCCCTAATGCTCACCAGCGGTGCACATTGCCATGAGTCGGGCATTCTTTTTAATATGTATGCACAAAATACACTAGAAGAGAAATTAATTTCTATAAAGAAAATTTCTAAATAGAGAAATTAATTTCTATAAAGAAAATTTCTATAAGACCGTAGTAAATTTCTATAAGACCCAAGTGCCGTAGAGCGACAAACCAAACCAAACCAAACCGACCTCTTATCAATTCCAGCAATTTTAAGTGATTGGTCTTGTGCTTTGTTTGTAGATGTAGAAAAATCAACTCGTATCGGGAATTGTAGTCTTTTGAATTCGAACGGCGTATCGGTTGTTATCAAGGGTATTCTGGCAATAAAGATGCTTTTACTTTAGCACAGTCAGTTAAAATAGTTGCTTCTTTAACATGCCTCAAGAACTTGATATGAAGTCTTGCCGCATTTGCGAATTCAAGTTACTTTTCCCCATCTTAGTTAATCTTCTCTGTTTGTTTGCACTTCGATTTTTCTGCATTTGTTTGCAAATGGAGATAAAAGCCTTTACGGCCTAGGCCCCCTTCTTCCATCCCTCTCGAATGGCTTGACTGTAGCACAGCCTGTATTTCCCAACTCCACCTATGGTTATCAAATTTCGAACATCCATTGTAGAATTACTTGAATAGAACTGTCGTAAACTAAAGGAAACGGCAATATGCTTCTGGTTGTAACATTGGTGTCTTTTTCAGAGGTACAGGGGCCTAGGATTAAACGAGACATTTTTATTGGTAAAAAGCCAATGAACATTTTTTCTTATTTATTAAACAAAATTTTAGGTGGTTGCAATTTAGAGGATAGTATGTTTTATTTATTTTACGTCAACCATCTGTAAAAGCACAATAGAGTAAAAAAATAACGTCAACCACGAAAATTGGTGTAGTATACCTTCAAAGCTACACGTGCACCCTGGGTAGTGCTAAATGAGTAACAGTAGTGCAGCCCTTGCATATGGCATAAAGATTAACTGTTTCTGTATTGTCAGCTGCATTAGAACAACAACATAATATGAAGAATATTTGTCGTACTCATATAAAAACAATTAGCAAAAAAAAAAAAAAAAAAAAAAAATTAACCCGAAAAACCTACGAAACCAATTTAATAATCACAAGGTGAGATTTCTGAAGTGTCTGGTAGTCTACAATTTTTAATTGGCCTTTAGTTATGTGATAATGTTATTGATATAATACGCATTGATAAAATACTGGATTAATACACAAGTAACGAAAACAATTTAAAAAAACTACTTCGTAGTTCTGAATTTAATAAGTAAAAAAGTATAATTAATATGTTTTTATAAAAGATATTTATTATATTCAATATATAAATAATAAGTAAATATATTTATACAAAAATTATTATTATTAAATAATTGAGGGATAAAAGGTAAATTGAAAACGAAGTAATGCTGAAGTAGACAAACACACTCTTCTATATTTTTTGTTACAAGAAAACGAAACTTGAATTGAGATGTATTATTACGCTATAAACACTTTTTTTTTTTAAATTAACAAAAAGAGATTCTTAATGTAGACTTAAAATTCTGTAACACCAATGATTTAAATTAAAATAAATATACAAGAATCAATACTCTTCAAGTAATACAGTTTACTCCCTAAAATAATAGAGAAAAAAATTAGTTTAACCTTAATATTATGTGTTAAATTATAATTTTTTTTTTTTTCATTTGCACCATAAGAAATTTTTTTAATTATTTGTAGGTTTAACAGATAATGTTTTTGTAGTTGTAACAAATGGTAATTAAGTTTAGATTTTCTAGTGACAGTATAATTTCTGGAATTAAAAAGGAAAAGTAAAAGTTATAGATATTTTTTGTTTCAGATTTATTCTAATTTTTTTTTTTTTGTGTGTGTATTTCAGGATCTACGCTACGTTAAAACTGTTTTCCTTGAAAGTAAGTTTAATCTTTTTCAATACATTCAGATGAATGTATATCAATATAAATGTATTTATATGAATATATATCAATATAAATGTATTCATATGAGTGAATATCAATATAAATGTATTTAAATGAATGTATATCAATATAAATGTATTCATATGAATGCAATCAAATGAATGTGAATGAATATGAATGTATTCATATGAATATAATCAAATGAAAGTATATCAGTAGGAATGTATACCAATATGAATGTGTTAATATGAATATCAATATGATTATATTCAAATGAATGTATATCTGTATGAATGTATACCAATATGAATGTATATCAATCAATTCATATGAATCATTTCATAATTGTAAATTTAAATCAGAAGTACCTGAGTTTAAAAAGCCGTTTTATTTAATTTTTAAGTGATCTTAATAATATTTATGTGTTAAATGTAAAATCTCAACTAATATATGAAATTTTTTATTTTAAACAGAGTTTATGTATTCTTATTTAGATATTGTTAATACATGGCATAGAAAAGTTGATCGTGATATTAATAATTCAATCTGGACTCGGTAATAAAATCAAGTTATAATTTTTCCACAAGTGTAGTTTCATCTGAAATCTTAAAAATAAAAACACATTTATATCTTTTATTATTTTTCTCTTAGAATACAATCAAGATTTAGCAGACTTTTTAACTAACGGCTTGAACGGAGATGTTAAGAAATTAGTATCTATGCTTGTAACAAAAGAAAGAGAATTCTACGCTGAAGCTGATGATCAATTAGCTCAAACTGATGCTCAACGAATGCTTAAAGTAAGTGAATTTTTGTATATAAAATGCACGTGCATAAATGGCTTAATTGCTGCTTTGATTAAATACTACGAAATTACTTAAAATTCTGTTTACATATTCAATGTAAACAATGTCTGGCATATTAATATATTCAAATGAATGCATACCAATATGAATGTATATCAGTATGAATGCATACCAATATGAATGTATATCAATCATATGAATGCCAGAATGCTGAACAGTCAGGCATCTGATACAAATAATCCATATGACCATATAAAAAGAAATATCATATATTTCCTTTTCTGTTTGTCGAGATGGGTTATTTTTTATTTCTTTCCAAATTCAATTTTTCAACTTGATGATATTCGCCACTAAATTAGCTACCTGATGACCAATTGACTAGTGCTCTGGCTTTTGGTGCTACATGTTCGAATTCTGGCGGTGGCATCGATGTTTGTTAGTGGTTCGGAATTCACGTTAAACTGTAATTCCTGATCTAATTAGCCCAAAATGTGCAAAAATAAAAAGTGACACTAGAGCGACAAAACCAAATCAAATCCCCACTAGATTGGTAGATTTGATACAAATTCGTCATTACTTTGGGTACAGCTTGGAAATTTTCTGCACTGTATAACACGGAGGCCAACCGAAAAGATCTTACGGACCACTTTGGACATGCATAATAACTCCGCGGGCCGCAGATAAAATTATATAGTCCCAGATTAGATTTAGACCCACTATAGACATTTTTATATTCATATTACAACCTGTTATATTAGATGTTCCAAGATGCGCGCGCATCATGAGTTCGCAGAATATAATTTAATTATTCTGTGAACTCATAAATAACACAGGCAATATCTGTCATACATCCACAAGAATAAATTTTGTCTCATAATTTCGACAGTTAATTTTTGAATATATGAATGCACACATAATGTATTTTTTTAATACATTGGTTTTCCCTACTTTAGCCATTATAAAAATAAATATATTTCGTAAAAGTATAATTAATCTCAGGGGCTTGAACAATGTTCAAGGCTGGCCGCGGGTTGACCACCCCTGCTATATAACAACAAAAAGGAAAGGGAATAAATGCCTTTCTCTTAGAATTTTGAAATAAATTGATCCACATTTCAAGTAGCCGGCCTAATCACATCCAAGAAGCCTGCCCAATCTCAAAGTATGCTACTAAAGGGCAAGTTAGTCAGTCTGCCGTGACAAAATCTTACAGCATGCAGGACAACTATTTCTCATTTTGCTGTAAAACGCAATTAAAATACACAAAAAGATAAGGGAATTCAAAAGCAATTCCTTCGCTGTTTAGTATCTTTATTATTCCTTGTCGAAAAAAATTGTTTTATTCCGAATTATTATTTTTTAATTCCTCATTTCATTTATAATCTTTAAATTATTTGTATGGTTGTTTATAGGACGGTTTATATAAAAGCTGGAAAAACGAAGATTTTCTACCATTGGTTCTAACGACTCGGAGTAAATTACAATTACAAGTCACAATAACTGCTTATGAGAAAATTGCAGGTCATTCCTTTAATGAAGCAGTAAAAGCAGAGTTCGAGGGAGTCTAAGACAGTCTTTGCTGGGCCTGGGTAAGTGCAAAAATAATTATGAATTGAAATACAAATTTGATTTATTTTTCGTAAGTAATTTATTTTTCTCTTTCTATTCGTGAATTTTCTATTGTAATTTTTCCATTAATGAAGGTGATTCCTCTAGAAAGAGAATTTTTGATATATTTATATTTACAGCTCATTTACAAGTTACTGAAAATATGATAAAACTAAAAATTATAATTTTGTGAAATATAATATTTATATGTGTCAATAAAAAATAAACAATTCATAATTTAAAATGACAATATTTCATGCTAGTTGGACTGAAAAATAATGCGTGGAAAAATACAAATTGTTTCATTAAATAATAATATATTAGTTATATATTATTTTTATTTTTACGCTGCTTGGAAATTAGTTGTAAAAGAACAACCGATTTGTGCAAAATTCCATGGAAGACAATCGTTTATTCGTAGAAAAAATAAATGAGAGTTGTAAGAAAACTATTGCTTTGGTTATACCTTTTTAATATTTCTAAATCTTATAACTATTTGACATTCCTAAATCTAAAAGATTTTACAATTTCTCTAATAATACGCCAAAAAAAAAAAAAAAAAAAAAAAAAGAATAAAGCCATGAGATGGGTATAATTTTTCACTATATTAACAAATTCGTAAAGTCTCACACAAAAACCTCATTTTGTTGACTTTTTTTATCTGGTTCTTGTGCTTTTAGTGTCTCCCATATTAGTGTCCACACATAATACGCTAATCTGTTTTCTATCCAGTTGCCGTTGTATTTCTTTTTTCATTTGAGCTACATCCTAATGGAATCTTTCTCCCTGTTCATCAGCAACTGTTCTCATATTCTGGAGTAAATTTAAAGTGCAAATGAAGAAAATCTAGTATTAGAGACATATTATACCGTAATGACCATAATTTCTTCATAAATTTGAGAGTTTTAGTTCTCCAAGTTTTTGCTTTTTTCAAAATATTACGTTTTTGTTTTACTTGTGTTTTTGCTTCCAAGTTGCTTTTTCAGCAACCTTACCTTTTTAACTAATATTAGGATCTAGAACCATAGAGAATAATTTTATTTGCATATTCGTATTTAGTAGCGTGGAAACATAAAGAATCAACATTATTTTTACAGAGAGGAATTTGATGCCAACTAGTGTTAATTGTAAGAAAGGTAGTCAACAAGAGCTGTTTTTTTTCATGTGCATGTGGTGGAATTTATATCCTTTTGCATAATGAAAATGCACTTTACTTCTACTAAACATGTACTAAGTTTTCTTTTTTTTTTTTTTTTTTAAAAACAATTTCTTTTATAGAGTATTACAAAAATTGTCAAGGAATGTATTTAAATTTAATCCAGCATAAATGGCTAAAATTTGAACATTCTAATTTGTATATTATTTATTTTTGTAATTAAGTAGCTTGAGATTTAAGAATACTTTTTAAATTGATTCTTTAAATGTATTGAAAAAATGAATTAATTACTGGATGCATTATAGTATATATAGTGACAAAGACTCTCAATCTTTTATTGAATCCTTTTTTGATATTTTAATTGCTATTACTTCGAAAATAAATATACATTACTTATGTTTTCTAATTCTAGTGGAATGTGTTGAAAACAGATCAGCATTTTTTGCTTCCCAGCTGCATGAAGCTTTAAACGGGCCTAAAACAGATGACAACACAATAATAAGAATATTAGTATCCCGATCTGAAGTGAGCTATGAATTTTAAATTAATAGATCTTCGTAGGTAATTAAAAGTGAAACATAGAACCTGTTATATTAGATGTTCCAAGATGCGCAAAATATAATTTGATCAAAATATAATTTAATTATTCCCCGAACTCATAACTATAAACTCATAAATAAAACAGGCAATATCTGTCACATATGCGCAAGAATATTATTTTAAAATCAAAGTTAATTTTTTCTCATCAAGTTAATCTTTGAATATATGGATGCACACATAATGTATTTTTTAATACATTGTTGAAGGATAGTTCTTGACCTAGTATTTTAATAAGATTTTACCTCATTTCTTGAGTTGGTTCAGCTCATAAATTACAAATTTAAGCATGAATGATGATTTAAAATTTTAAGAATTTTATATAATTTTTATTTTACAATGTAATTTCTAAATACTTTTTTTAAAAATATTTAAACAATTTCGATTGTTTCATTTGTTTTAAAAATATCATATTTATTTGTGTAAATTCAGTTTTATTAAGTATATTTCCCAAATAAATTTAAAAATTGTACGCAAATTTATCAACTGAAAGGCTGCAAAATTATTTGGAATTTTTTATCAAGGAATAAATAACGATAATAATAATAAATTGGATATAAAATACTAAATAAAAGTTATATACCTCTTGCACGTAATTAATGGCCAGAAATATTTTTAAATAATTCAAAACATTGTTCTGTTTTTGCATTCAGAATACAAATTTAATTCAGGGATTGTCAAGGACAAGTTTCTTATACAACGTTCGTGAGTATTGTCACGAAAGGAAAATTGTTAATAAATATTTGCTGAGAAACAACATGATTTAAATATAAAAACCAGATCACGTTCATTCCATTAGTTCTCAACCTTAATCGCTACACCCATTTGATGGAATTAAACACTTGTCTTTCTTTTACTATTTGTTTTAAATCATACAAATCAAGAATTATCAATAAGATAAATTCATATTTTAGCTGGGGAACCTAATGGTCGAGTGACTATCGCTCTGGCACTCGGTACCACTGGTATCGGATTCGAATACCGGCTGTGCCACGAATATTTGTAGTGGTTCGAATCCACTTTAAGCCGTAGATCTCGGTCCTAATAGGATCGTAGAGCGTTGTGGGGGTAGTGTTACTCGAGTCTGTAATATATCTTCAAGCTACACGTGCCCCTTGGGTAGTGCTAAATGAGTAGCAGCCCTTTGCTTATGGCATAAGGATTAACTGTCTGTATTGCTAGCTGCATTGGAACAACAACATATTTTTAGCTTGTTTTATGCAATACTCTTCCGCACTTTTCAACTACTATTGCGGCAATTATGATATTTTTTTATTGTGAATATAATTTTTAAAGACATTTGACTACCCAGGGTGGCCAATCCAAATGATCTTTTTGGGGCCACTTTGAAATGCATCATAACCCCGCGGGCCGCATATAAAATTATATATCTCCATATTAGATTTAGACCCACTATAGACATTTTTTGGAATGAAAAATTGAAACAGGATGAGTTATAATTTTTGTGTTTACTTTTATTCTTACATGTAAGCATAAATAATATAATAATAATGATACTAAACACACATTGTAAAGAAATATATAACACTAAAAATGAAATATAAAAATATAGAAATATAATATAAATCATTCAAAAATATTTATTTTAAAAGAAACCGCAAAGCAAATTTTCACTTGAAATTGAGAGTCTGGTTTGCTCTGCTATCAACAATCAATTGTGCTTATCTAAAGAGGGTTATTACGTCTCAGAGGTCACTTAAAGTGAATCATAGAACCTATTATATTAGATGTTCCAAGATGCGCCCGCATCATGAGTTCGCAGAATATAATTTAATTATCCCGCGAACTCATAACTGTAAACTCATAAATAAAAACAAACAATATCTGTCATATATTCACAAGAATATTATTTTAAAATCAAAGTAATTTTTTCTCATCATTTCGGAAGTTAATTTTTTGTTATATGGATGCACACATAATGCATTTTTTAATACATTGGTTTTTTAATACATTATTTGACCATTGTAAAATAAATATATTTTTTTAAAAGTGTGATGAATCTCACGGACCGGGAAAATGTTCAAGGCATGCGGCCCACGGATTGACCACCCCTGGTCTACGCGTTTTGTAACAAAGGATCAGGAGAAGGAAGTAGTAGTATTTCTACAAGAGAAAAACATTCTGGAGCTACTGTTTAATTAGAACGTGGTAGCTTAAACAGTTATCGTAACTAAAGTTAACCTTAACTGTTTTAACTATAACGTGTCCCTCTTTAAACATTTTGTCTGCTTTGCCTTATGTTCAATTATGATTTATACAGACACTGGATTCTCCTACCATGACGTAATGCATAATAGTTCATTGTTGTTGCAACATATGACTTTATTGGAAATCAATCCATTACATTAAGGATCACACACAAAGAAGGAACAAACAGAACAAAGCAAACATACATCAAGACAGCAACTGACAATAAGTCGATCTCATACACCACAAAAGTCAAAGGGTGAGAGAGTCAATAAAGGAGGTAGACACTTTATTTCAGTTCTTGAGCCCCCTGGCCCCCAATATAACTGCAAGACTTCTCCTTGGCGCTGAGATTCCCTGTTCAGTCCTGGACATTTCAAAAGATGTTCTTTTATTCCTTGTTCCAGCTCTACATATTGTGTAAGTGTTCGAGGCGAGGACACCTATCCTGTTAAGGTGTCCCGCAAGAGAATGTTGTCCGGTACTTAATCGAAAGTTGGCAACAGCCTCTTTATGTGGTCTTATTTAGATAAAATCATCTTTATGTTAAAGATTTTCCAGCTGTCTTGAATATTGTGCCACTTTTTGCCTTCAGATTTAGTTATGAGATTATCTTTCAGTTTCTTAAAAATTTCTCTATGAATATATTTTTGAAAGATTCTGGTGTTTACTTGTTTCTTTCCAATATTCACATGGTTTCCTTTCTTTGCATTTTCTTTAATAAACATTTGGGTTTTTTTAGTTCCCAAGGAAAATTATTGCTATTGAATGTTTATTATTATTATTATTATTTTCACTTGCTTGAAGGTTTAACAGTAACAATATTCCCTCCTTCGTCAGTTCACTATAATCTTCGTGAATATTTTATAGGTGGATCTCGCTGATATTTATGAATGGTATCATATGAAATATGATGTGGATCTTTGTGAAGCCATTTATGCAGATACAAGTGGAGATTACAGAACGATCCTGCTGAAGCTGTTAAATCCTCAAAAATAAACACTTTAAGACTGAATTGAATTTGCTAAAATGGGCATCAGTGTTTATGTAAAATATTTTTGAATAATCTACACCAATGTGAAAAAGTTATAATAAATATATATTTGTTTAAAAATTTCTTTTTTCTTTTTCAAGTGATATATTTATATGTGTGTGTGAGAGAGTGAAAATGTGTTAAATTTGTTAGTGAAGATGAGTTTTTAACATTTAATTTAAGCATTGTATGTTAAGTACTAATTAGCCTTTTCGGCTATAAATATCATTGTGAAAATAAAATATCCACTGTGATGAACTCATGAAGTTGTCTAAATATCATTATGTCAGTAAGTCAAAGGAAATTTTTCACATCAGTCTTATAATAAGATGTGTTGCTGGAACAAAAATATTTTACTTTTAGCCATGTACTTGATTTTTGTATGGTTTGATGTAATTTGTCGCTCTACGGCCATCTTGTGTACATGAGGGCTAAACATACCGGATCTACAGTTTAAAAGTGGATTCGAACCACTCACAAAACATCCATGCCACAGCCAGATTCGAACCTGGAGCCTGTGGCCACAACTAAATATGTATGGGGAGTGAAATTAAAATAAAAATAATCATCGTTGCTTACACTATTTCCATTATGTTATCTTGAATTACATGTATAATGCGATACCTGAATAATGTAATTTGATACGAAGTCATTTAATTATGGTTTTAATATATAAATTCGAGTAATATTTCTGATGTAAATGAAAAATAGATGCATCTTTTTTTTAATAATTGCAAAATATTTTTCTTCCCAATTGATTTTTAAATTATATAAAGTGGCATTTTTAATAATAGATTTCTTATATAGGAAATTTTTATATTTATTTATAATTAATTTTTAGATTAAGTAATCATGAATTGAGTTGTCGTATAGAAAATAAAAAATTGCTATTTAGTCTCTGCAAATTTGCGAAATAGAGGGGAAAAAAAAGGAATAATAATATTGTCATAAAATATTATTTTCATAATTTATTAATATAAGGTGTCAATAACTAATAATACTATGTCAAGAACTAATTCTGGTGAAAACTATGTAATGCCCTAAACCTCTAAAATGTTTGTCTTCTATTAACAATCCGACGTGAAGGATAAACAAGATATCATGTTATAGAGGTTTTAAGGCTCCTTCCACCGAGGCGACGACGCGATATGCGGCAGGCGAGAAAATTTTCGACCCCTTCACAGCGAAACGTCAGAAATGGCATTACGTCTAGTGAAGTTCCGCTTCGAGTTGAAAGTTGGTCAACCCGAAGCGGTGCATTTCAAACCGGTTTCAGGCGAACGTGGTGAGGCTAGTGATTGGTCAACTCTTCCCGCTTAAAGCCTCACGCCTCGGGGGGAACGAACCTTTAATGCATCAAAAAAGTCATTTGTGGGTAGTTATAAGCGATATTTGCCTTCTGAAATAAAAAAACTCAATGTGATTTGAAAATCCAACAAAAAAGCTACATTGAAGAGAATACTTAAAAAAGAAGCCAGATGAGAACCAGATACAAATTTCACGTTTCCCATAATACTTTTCCTATATAGGAACAAAATATTTAATTAGAAAAGACTTTATTATTTAATAATTTTTCATGAAATTACTATAAGGTTACTCTACAGAGGAATTTGAAGCATATATATGTGAAGGAAGTGTATATTGAATGAAAGAATTGCTTGACAAAGTTTAAAAGTTCTGGCTTTTATATATTCAAATAATTTAGAAATAAGAGCCATATTAAGATGCTTCTAAAATATTTTTAAACTTCCTTTTTTATTAATGCTAAGGAGAATTTATTCTACTTTATGGCTTACTTAACTATGTACTATTAATTTTAAATTCTATCGATAGGAGTTGTTCAAGCTGCAAACAGTTTTCTCACACCATCCTTATCCACTGTAATTTTTATCTGGCTATAAAAATACAATTATATTATAAATATAAACGATTTTCATTCTTGGAAAAGGATTTCCCTTTTAATAATGAGATTTAATAATGATAAAATTAATTTATGATGATTTTTAAAATAATTATTTATTATTTATTACTTTCCTGTTTACAAATTGAGAATTTAAGCTATTCAAATGCGACTAACTATATTCTCTTAAAACTTTCATTTAACAGAATAGTAGGAAGTATCAGATCATTCCCTATGTTGAAAAAAACCTTAAAATAAACGAGATTTTTATTTTTGTAGTTTAAAGAATATCTTGCTTTTATTCATAAAAATTTTCATTTAAAATTCAATTACAAATAGAATTGTATATTGGTTAGGGATTAAGTGCTTTTCAAGTCTACTTTGAGAAATGTGTGCATGCAAAATGAAGTATGTTGAGAAAAAAAATACTATAAGTATTTTAAATGGCCAATGTTCCAAATGAAATGTCTTCAATATAGCTTGAATTTAAATACTAGGTAAAAGAATGATTTATCTGTATATTCTACAGAACAAGCTGATATACAATAAAAATTTAAAACAGTCATTTTTAATAAATAAGTCTCCTTCTCCATAAAGTTAGCTCCTTCTCCATAAACACGATCTTTTAGGAATCCTCAACCAGAGTTCGCAGGGATTTAATTTCTGTAAACGAGGGGCCAGGTATTAGGAAAAGCTCTGGATATTAAACGGTTCTCTCAAAGTTAGCACGAAGTAGTTCTTTGACTTGGCGCCCAATGTGAGGAGTTGTTCCATCTTGCATGAAGACAGTGGTCTGCAAACATTGCCGTTCTTGTAAAGCAGGAATGACCTGTTGTCAAAGGAGTTCACTGTAACATGCATTTGTGACAGAGCAGGTTTTAGAACTTTGAAGTGGAGTCTTTTTAGCGACAGCAATAGCGACTACTTCGATAGTTTCATCCGCAACTGGTTTCCGCCCTCTTCCTGGCAGCACACCCAAGTCTCCAGTCTCTTCAAATTTCGTAACCATCTTCCTCAAACCATTTTTCGACATGGGCATTTTACGCAATCCCTTTAAACGACTTTATTAACGCAGTGCAGCTAAGCTATTGCTGCCGTTAAAACAGTTTTACCAGTAAAGCTCGATCTTTCTTCTGTAAGAGAATGATTAACGATGACAAAAGCATGCAGAATGATTTTCTGTTTCTGACTGCAAATCTCTTTATAGGTTTGACTAATTTGCATAAGAAATTTTTGAAAACTGCCCCTTGGTGGTCAAAATTTGAACTATTTTTTATTGTAAAAATTCCATAAAATTCCCCGTGATTCATATACCGTTTATACCAAGCTACATCAAAATCCGTTAGGCAGAACGGGTTCTAGAGGGGTTTGAATAGGATCACTTTAATTATAACCCCCCTGTATAAGCAAAAATAGTTCTTTAGCAGCTATAGCAGTTTTTCTTTTGCTATATTTACATTTCCAATCGGCAAAAGTACGCAAGAAAACCATATTGCCATGCCAATTAATTGTTTTAAAAGAAAACCAGGAAAAAAAACTAAAATTATTATGTTAATAATGAAGATAATTGAAGAATTAAAAAAAAAAAAAACAATGAACTGTTCCATAAACATAAACTGTTCTTAATGCATAAAAGTTGAGGTTCTATATAAGAAAGAAAATATTTTATAAAACAATTGAGTTGAACATACAATAAACAGACTGAGACTGAGTCATGTAGAAAAAATCCCAAAGCATACTGAATGAGATTAACAGATACTTTCAGTCTGTTTTAAAGTCGAAAACTATATGAAATCAATCAAAAATATAATTTTTATCTTTTTATTAATCAGACTATTTCAATTTAGCATTACAGAAATGTTAAATAAAGGCTAATTAATCTACAGAATTAAAAGAAAAAAATTCCATACCTTGTATAAAAGCTATTTTCCAGTAAAGTGTCTACTTGCTCAATGTTAATATTCTCAATAAAAGCTTTTATGTAAATAGGGAAGGTTTATTGCATCCCAAATAAATTTGGAAATGAAAGAAAGTTAATGCTTACCGCAATTTATTGCAAAAAACATATATCCAATTTTGAATAGTAGAATTTATAGTCGCAACAATTTCATAATATATATATATATATATATATATATATATATATGACTTTATATATATAAGACTTTATTATATATGAGATATATATTTATATATATATATATATAAAGTCTTTTTATATATTTAAGAATATAACAAGAAAAATTTTTCATTGTTTAAAAGATTTCTAAAAATTCACATCATAAAGAAATAACAAAATGATTATTGTCGACAATTGAAGATCAACTTTTAAAGATTCAAGAAACCATAACACTCAAAAAAGGATCATAATACTCAATGGATACCATTAGTACTCCAATATTGCCTTGTTAGCATTAAATATATCACCATAAAGATCAAGGTAATAGTTTTAAAATTTCAGAAGTAAATAGGATGAATCACGCTCATAATAAAATTTACTAAATACAAAAGGAAATAGAAAGATTATATTAAATAGAAAAATACAGCAAGAGAAGCATCCTTTAATAGAGACATTAATGTACCAAATATATAAATTCCTGTTTGTAAAATATGCAAAAATAAAGGAATGGCGCGATTGAGCTGAAATGTTCAGCAGATACAAATAGTGTTTTATTCAAATGATTAAATGTTAGTGGTCTAAGAAACTCCCTCTGAACTGCTGCAGAAACGGTATAAATAAAGGGCTGTAGAGATGTTGAAAATAGTCTATGATTACTGCTAGTGGTAAACGGTAGGCGAGACGTAGCTATGCCAATCTAATAAAAAGAGGTTGACATTGCAACAACTTAAGGAGTTTGAATGAGGGTGAATCATCGGCCTTCGTGAAGAAGGATTTTGCCATAGTGCAATCGCAACTCGTGTGCAGCGTAACAGCAGCGCAGTGATACGAGTTTGAAAGCAGTCAACCGACGAGTACCGGACAAAGCATAAATCCGGGAGGGGACGCCGAAAGGTGACGTCGACGCGCGCTGATAGACACCTGGTCCACATGGCGTTGACGAACCGTACAGCTTCATCTAGACAGTTGGCAGCACGTTTGTCCACCGCTAAATGTATTGTGGCGGCTTTGTAAAGATTACGCAATCTTTATGTAATCTGTAGTGTTATTAAAATCCATACGGTAAATAAAAAGACGATAATCCATTTTTCACATTTACAACATCTTTATTCCATTTCTAACGCCAACTACGTTCTGTTTTCATTCTAGCGGGAAAATTCCCTTCTTAACAGTGAAAGTAGAAGTTATTAAATTTTTACTCCATTTTCCATCAATAGGTGTCGCTACATCACTCCCCTACCAGTAACAAAGTTACGTTACTTTGAAAACGGTAGAATAATTAATATATCTATACAAATAATGGCGAACAAATACACATTGATACAAATTTAAATTGCACAAAATAATTACAAATACAATTACATATAAACATTTACATACAATAAATCAAGTTAATTTTTAAAATGGACATGGACGAATTATAATTTTGAAGAAAAGTCAATAATGTCATTGAAACGAACAGGAAGTTTTACTTGTCTTCCACAACATGTTGTTGTGTTTGGTTGTGCACAACTTGCTGACATGGTATAAATGTTTGCTCACTCGGTACAGATGTATGATCATTTGATGACGTTGGATTCAGAAGTTCATTAGGTTGTAACACATATGCCGGTTTTAATCTATCCACGGAAATATTAATTTGTTTATTTTTAATTGATAGAAGAAAGTTTTTCGGGGATCTTTGCAATACCAAATAGTGTCCTTCATATGGGGTTTTAAAGGTTTTTAACTCTGTCAATTCGCAGAAACACATGTGAGCATGTGTACAAATCTTTTGGAATAAAGATCTTTTGTTGACATTTGTTTTTGGATTGGTATGGTTTTAAATAGGCCATCTGTTTTCGAAGATTGCTTACGAAATTATCATCAGATATTGGCAATCTGGATTCTTCAAAAGAATTCGCCTGGTAATTTAATAGTTTTTTCCATAAACCATTTCAGCTATTGTATACTTACAGTACTCATGTAGAGCAGCTCGCAAACCCATAAGAACCGTTGGTAATGTGTCCGTCCAACAAACGTTGTTATGACATCTAATAGCTGTTTTCAAGATACGGTGAAGACGTTCAACTTTTCCATTACTCTGAGGATGGTAAGAAGACGTATGGTTTACTTTACCACCACACAGCGCAGCTAAACTTCAAAATAGTTCTGAAATAAATTGAGTGGCTCTGTCAGTAATAACACAAGTAGGTACACCAAATCGGGTAATCAATGCTCATAAAAAGCTTTTGCTATACTTTCTGCAGTGATATTTGATAACGGTACCACTTCCATCCAAGAGGTAAACCAATCAATACACGTCAAGCAGTATGTGTATCCATTAGAAGGTGAATAAGGTCCAATTAAATCTATATGAACGACACTAAATATCTCATCTGGTGCTTGAAATTGTGAATATTCTGATTTTTGTATGTTTAGTTATTTTATTTTTCTGACAGTTGATGCAAGTTTGAGTCCACTGTTTAACATCTTTTTCATATTTGGTCAAATAAATCTTTTTTAGTTATTTCTTTTACAGTAGTTCGAATTCCAGAATGAGCTAAACTGTGAATTGTATTAAATATTGTCATTCGAAATTTTTTTGGTATGAATGGTCTGATACTGGAAGTAGAGGTATCACAATACAAGAGCTTTCCTGATGGCAATTGGTGTTCTTTAAACTGTAATGATTTGGAATGTAATTTCAATTGTTGCAGTTCATCATCATTAATTTGTGCATCTGCTATCAAATCATAATCGACAATAGGTGAATTGTTGTTCTCAATTCTAGACAGTCTGTCTGCTACCACATTGTTTCGACAACTGATATGGTATAGGTTAGTAGAGAATTGTGAGATATATTGTAGGTGTCTTAATTGTCAGGGGGAGGCTTCATCATTGTTATGTTTAAAAGCGAATTTTAACGGCTTATGATCAGTATAAATATCGAAATCTCGACCTTCAATAAATGCTTAAAATGTTTAATGGATAAATATATACCCAAAACTTCACGGTCGTAAACGCTGTAATTTTTCTGAGCATCATTAAGTTTTTTTAGAAAAAAATGCAATTGGCTTCCATCCATTTGGTTCTTTTTGTTGAATAACTGATCCAATAGCCCAATCAGATACATCTGTGAGAAGTGCCAGAGGGTAATCCGAGTTGGGATATGCCATTAACGCTATTTGAGCAACATCTTGTTTGCATTTTTCAAAACTTTGTCTGGATTCATCGGTCTATGGTATTTTGCGTCGATCTTTTTTTGTAGATCCTTTCAAAAGTTCATGTAGAGGGGGCTTGAGTTTTTGCGGCATTATTATATAATTACGATAAAAATTGATCATTCCTAAGAAGGAACGTAATTCGTGCATAGTTTCTGGCAATGGATATTCTATGATTGCTTTGATCTTTTGAGGTTGAGGTTGTGAGACTTTCCTCAGATATTTGCCAGCCTAAAAATCTATTACAGGTACTCCCAAAACTGATTTGCTAATATTAATCCGTAGACCATATTTATCTAAGCGCTGGAAAACTATTGTAAGATGTGAACGATGTTCTTCCTCGCAAGAAGAGGCGATCAACACATCATCTAAGTATGGAAACACAAAGTCTAGACCATAAAGAACTTCATTGATAAACCTTTGAAATGTTACTGGGGCATTTTTGAGACCAAAACTCAGCACATTGAATTGATAAAGTCCAAAAGGTGTGATGATGGCAGTTTTTGCCTTAACTTCATCTGCTACGGAATGTGATAATATGCTTTAGTAATGTCAATTTTAGAAAATATAGTTTTATGAGTAAAAAATATGTTGAAAATCCGGGATTCGAGGTATGTTATATCGATCAGGTATAGTTAACTCATTCAATTTTCTATAATCCCCACATGGACGAAAAGAACCATCTTTCTTTGTTACTATATGTAAGGGACTTGCCCCTTCTAAGCTAGATGGACTAATGATGTTATTGTCGAGCATATATTTAAATTCTCTTTTTAGCTATTTCCAAACGTTTTGGATCTAGTTGTCTTGCTTTACAATTTATAGGTTGTCCTTTAGTTACAATATGATGTTATACATTATGTTTAACATTTGAAATAAGAAAATTTGGTTTTGTTATATTGGGATACATAGAAAATAATTCAGAATATTTACATAAGCTGCTCGTTGTATTTACACTTTCATTAATAGAGATGGGTGCAATGTCCCCATAAACTGCAAGGTTAGTTACACCATCAATTAATCTTTTTTATGCTTTTATATCAATTAATAAATTGAACTTATTTAAAAATCTACACCTAGTATAGGTTTACTAATTTTGGCCACAATAAACGGGAATTGAAATTCTCGGCGCAAACCCAAATCAAGATTTAAAATTTCTGTACCAAACGTATCGATTGCGGTATTATTTGCAGCATATAATTTATAGTCACTAATAAATTTGTGTTTAGAAGTATAAGGAATAAGACTTACGTCCGCTCCACTGTCCACCAGAAAGCGTAAACCCGTTTTTTTGTCGTTGACAAATAGACGGTATTGACGGCAATGTTTTGTATTTTCAGCAGCAGAGTCTGCAGCTAATTCTGTTGATGATTCTGGTTTTCCGAAGGATTATTTTTCCATGCACATGGAGCTTTGCATTTATCAGGAAAACATTTTTTTCGAAAAGGAAAATGATAATAACAGTATTTGCCAGAAGGATTGTAAGAGCGATGCCGAGACTTACTTCGATGAGAAGAAGAGTATCGACCTCTATTTCTTGGTTGGGAACTAGAGTTCCCTTGTGACACTCAGTTTTCAAGTTTATTATTCAAAGATGCAATTTGTTGTCGTAACTCAGTTATGGCATCTGTTCCTGATGAAACATTATTGGTTACGCAGTAAAGTTCTTGTTTTTGGTTGCATTTCAAGAATACGATCCGCCATTAATGAGAGTTTCTCAATTCCTTCATCACTAACTAGTAAAATATTCCGCACAGAATCAGACATTTTTTGTAGAAATAACGTTGTTAGCACCATATTAGTAATTCCATCAGTAGCCAGGTTTCTCATTTTTTGTAAAAGTTGACTGGGTTTAAGATCTCCCAAATCAAGTTCTGTCAGCAGTCTCCTGAAGACGCTTATTTTCGCTTTCTTTAAAAGTATTCAGCAAACGTTCTTTTGCAGTGGTATATTTTGTTCTATTATCATCACTTATAATGTCCCACAAACTTTCAACAAATTTCGGTTCTAATTGCGAAACTAAGTAGTTGAATTTGCATCCTCGGCTGTTATTCCACAAATTGAAAACTGTGCTCCAACTTGAAAGAACCATATTTCTGGCTTTTCTGCCCAAAATGGAGGTATTTTTGACACTTACCCACGCTACTTCATCTTTTCGCCGATTAATTAGTTCAGTCATTCTGTAAATAATTCATGGTTTGCAAGCAATTCACGGGTCACCAAGTATGTGGCAGCTTTGTAAAGGTTGCGTAGTGTTATTAAAATCCATACGGCAAAAAAAGACGATAATCCATTTTTCACATTTACAACATCTTTATTCCATTTCTAACGCCAACTACGTTCTGTTTTCATTCTAGCGGGAAAATTCTCTAACAGTGAAAGTAGAAGTTATTAAATTTGTACTCATTTTCCATCAATAGGTGTCGCTACAGTATCACTACCTGCTTTCGCGTCATTTTGTCGTCTGCTGTACTGTGGACTGCGTGGGAGAAACCCTTTATACAAGATTCCCCTGACACATAACTATCGACTCCGGCTATAATGGGCTCATGAACATGGAGACTGGCGTGAAGATTGGCAACAAGTGGGGTTTTTCTGACTAATCCCGCTTTAATTTGTGGTACCATGATGGCCGCATTCGTGTTTGACGCCATTCCTGTGAGAGCTACTTTCTGGTGTGCATTATCAAACGCCACAGTGAACGAACACTCGGAGTTATGGTTAAAATCTGTTCATGTCAGAAGACTCTTATTATAAGACAACAGTGATTCTACAATTTCTACGAAAGTCTCGTAACCCTGTAAGCTATGGGGTGCCCCATATATTTTTCCTGAGGTTATTATTTCAATTTCATTTTTCGTTTCAAGTACTAGCAATGCTTCATGTGTTCTAATCACCGTTTAAATGCTAAAATGTTTTGATTGATTGATCTGTAGTTTTGTATATTTCTTTTCGCGTTCAAATTTACTCCTTTTATTGTTATTCTTTTGGTTGCCAGAGAGTGCAGGCAACGTTTATTGTATTTTAAAGAGAATTTTTGATTTTGGAATTTTGAATTTTAAAGTGATTTTGGGCATGGGGACTTGAACTCGAAACCTTGATACCGAGCGGAGATTTCCTATCGATGTTTGTCATGGTAACCTTTTGGTAGTAAACTCGGGGACGGATGGGTTCGGATTACCGTTTGTTAGTTCCTGGAATATCATTTCCTTTTCGGTGGATTCCTGGAATGTGGTGGGTTCCTGGTGGAAAATCGAAGGACACATATATCACACTAATCGTTTGGCAATTATTTTTTAATTCTTTTTAACCATGCTTCAGAATTTTTCATTACAATATTGAAAGTTTTATTTACTATACTATTTATACAACACAAATTTTTTTATACATTAAGAAGCGTAGAATTCTATATAATAAACATCCATAATAACATATAATATATATATATATATATATATATATTTATTTAATAAATATATATATATAACAAATTTTTATTTTATTTAATGTTATCAAAATATTTTTTTCAAAATGTCGTTTCAAACTTTTTTTTCTTTTTATCAATGATTATCATTTGTTGTGTGCAAATGTTAAAGATGTAAAAGTTTTTTATCATGAAATATTAAAGAGAAAGCGCTTCCTTTAAATGAAAATCTTTAAAAGAAAATCTGGATAAAACAATTCAGCAAACTGTTCATTTTAGTTTTATTTAATGTTATCAAATTTTATATTTCTTTTAAAATTATTTTTTTCTATAGTAAAAATTCGTAATACAAAATGTCGTTTCACCATACTTGAACTTCGCCATAAATCTGTAACTTTCTGCCAGGAATGATGCTTGCTGGTTTTCCGATATACGAAATAAATGTTTGTGTCTATGTGTCTAGACGGGAATTGCAAGTAAATGCTGGGATTAACCTTCTCCTCCCCCTCCAAGACTTATATGAATGAAAAATAAAATAATTAAAAATTCCGTAGAGTGTCACAATCATTATTCTTCGTTAATTGTCAAGATAACGTTTTGTCCACTATTAATAATGGATAACAGGAATTTTTGGCGCAGATTCGTATTATTCAGAATTTTACACAAACATAATCAACATATGTTTTGAAAATATATATATCGATATATGTAGTGACACGTAATGGATGTTTTTCGTATGTCATACATATACATTCATCAATAATAATAACTGCAATATTTTTTTCTCACCAACTGCAATTTTTGGCTGTGCTTTCCTTTAAAAAATTCAATTAGTTTAATAATCTAGTTCTAGTTCTTTTATCCAAAACCTGGGCAAGATAATAAATTAGGCGACCAATTGGCCTCCTAAGTTGCGTACGGAAACTTTTCGAAAAACTTATTATTTCACATATTTCAAACTTTTTTTTATTAACTTCGTTCTTCCAGCGGAACAATTCTAACAATCATTCCATGTGTCAACAACTATTGCGAGTGACGAACTTAATCACTAAGTGATTCAACATTACTTTTCAAACAACTTTTAAAACCCAACCTTACATATGCGGCCCCAATTTGGCGCATAACAGCAAAATCCAACAAAAACCAAGTACAAATAATTCAAAATAGATTACTTCGGATTATCACTGGCTCTCCCTGGTTCGTACGCAACTTTACCCTTCACAACGACCTTAATATTGAAACTATAGACACCCATATTACAAAACTTTCTAGAAAATTCTTTTGTAATATAGCTAATCACAATAACACCATCATTAAAGCTGAAATCATTTTTACTCAGGGTAACGGTAGATACAACTATCCCTACGCAACTTCAAAATGAATCAATGAAGTTCAAAATCACTTTAAATAATCTTTTTTTTTTTAATTCATTCGTTTGTTCATCGTTCCAGCTGACCTTAAAAATAAAAATTTTTCCTGGGGCAATATTATTCATTTTGTTATATATATGTATATATATAACACACCTTTTTTCTTTCTTTTTTTCCTCTCTTCATGTGAAGCATTTTCTCTAATTTTTGTTAATCATGTTTTTTTATATCCAAACTTTTTTTTTATTTCATTTTAAGCCGAGCAGATGATTGCTTCGCGATCAGTTACTCTTCTAAACTATCCAATTTAATAGTAGTAGGACGAAAATGCTGCAGGAATTTATGATCTTTGCCTGTTTAGGATTCACTTTTATTATGGTGTGTTTCTAGCAGGATGGGAAATCAGGCATTTATTAAAAATGTTAATGATTGCTTTAGTTAGAATATTGTCAGGTCCTTTTCATTTTCGAATGTTTAGTTTGCAGATGACAGATTTGACATAGTTTGGACTTATGAGTTGAGGTATAGGAATAGAGGTCGTATTATGTAAAAAGTGAGCAATACTGTCTTTTACCATTTCAATGTGAGAATCGTCATAAGGTTCTTCGTTTTCTTGAAAAGAATTTTCTACGTGATCAGAAAAATGTTAGCCTTTTCAGCAGGAGTGAAGATAATTCCATTGTTTCGCGAATCGGGGTGATTTCTCGAGTACCTTGGTCGCGCAGCGACCATAACCTCCAACTTGGTGAATGGGAAACAGTTGTATTTGTTCAAGCCCATTGCCATTTAAGAAAAATTTAATTTAGCAAAAAATACAAATGAATGATAAGAAATTAATACACTAATATCAGTAAACAATTAAAGTTAAGCAAAATGTAAAGAAGTAGCCAAAAGAAAAACGAATTTTTTTTCCCTAGAAGATTTTACAAGAGAAGAGAGAAATTATAATTAAACCAAATACTGCAAAAAAAGTAGATAAAAAATATAAGGAAAAATAAGAAAATAAGTTGAGCACCGTCGTAATAGATGAATAAAAAACTCAAAAAATATCAATCGCGAAGAAAAGAATACAAAAACGAAACCGAAACGACGCGGACGGGGAATATATTTCAGTTGACACGAGTAAAGGCGCTGACACTATTCCAAATAAAACTCTCCAGTGCCTCCACACTAAAGCCATCACTAATATCACAAAAATTTTTAATAGATGTCTGATTTACCATCATTTCCCCTCATGCTGGAAACACGCAATAATAGGTTATTCATTAAAATTTAGAATTTAAAGTAAGAACAAAACGCATAATAGCAATTCCAAATCATTTTCTTTTCTTGAAAAATCACACTTTCAAACGAAAATAAATATGTTAGATAAATAAATCATCAATAAAATAATAGAACCAATTATAGTTAGGGATGATTGCCAGAAATTTTAAATGTTTTATTTTACTTGATGACATTAGCATTTACTATGTAGCGGATTATTTAGAGTTACACAGGATGTCTAATGGAGAAGTATGCTACACTAGAATTACATTTTCAAACATTTTTTTTTTTTTTTTAGAATGATGACAGTAAAGAAGTCTTATTTCAGCCTAATGAATTAATTTTCCAGACGATTTATTTATTTTGTTGATCTCCACTATGGGGAAAAAAAGCAATATATATATATATATATATACAATCTGTTATCGGGTTTATATAATATTATATACAATTGTGCAATTTTTTTAACTTCACTGTATTTAAAAATAAATAAAATTAAAAAATGTAATCGGATGGGTTACTCATAGTATTTAGAATTTAATGTAAGAACAAAACGCATAAAAGCAATCTTAAACAGAGAAAGAAAAACTATAGAATTCCAAACAATTTTCTTTTCTTGAAAAACCTCATTTTCACTTAGAAATAAAATTGTCTTGGGGATCTTTATAAACAATTTTACATTATTTAATTAAATAATTATTAGCTGAAAGAAATCAAAATGGTTAAAAAACCACGGACTCCGCTCAATAAAACAATACCCATGATTTTTTTGTGTAATAAATTACATAGATTAGAACACAGCACAGTACGATAAATTCTTTTTTATGACGTGGCACGGAACGCGTTTTTATTTTTTATTTTAACCCTACTGCCTACTACTCGTTTGCGCGGGAAAGAAGTGTTTCTTGCTCTTTCATTTTCTATCCCATGGCATCTGCTAAATATTTATATTTATTTCTAAAATGCATTTAATTTTGTTATCTCCTAGATGTTATGAAAACCTATTTTAATCAATTTAACAGTTATTCTTGGTTAAATTGTTAATTAATTGTTTTCTTTGTCTGGAGGCGTCGTTCAAATAGTGTTCTGTGTATTAAGCATACCTTTTATACTAATTATTTTACCATATTTTTATGCATATGGTGTTATTTATATATTTTATCTTTAAAAATTAATTAATGATAAATGTAAGTCTCAAATTCCTTCGTACTAGAATTACGTCTCAGACCTTTTCTCTAATCCCTGGAACTCTGCATTGTTAGGTTTCCAACCCCCAAGGGGAGATTAGGAGGGGGTGGGGGGTGGGATAGACATATACCCAACTTGGCGAGAAACTGTAGCACGTAAACAGTAACTGTAACCGGGCACCTCGATAGAAAATCTCCCCGTACTGAGTATAGGAGCGCCGGCCATTCAAGCCCCATGAAGACAGGTAAGAGATTTTTTTATTTTACTGTATGAGTTTAATTTATTACTTTTATTTATAATGTATAAATATTTTTGATGCATAAGACACTTTACCAGTATAAATTAAATTTTTAAAATTATTTTAATATAAATTTATTTACTAAGGTTAATATTAGTCAAAAGGAAGAAAATAACGTAGTTAATAAATAAGCATATGTATAACTGCAGAAATGTGCAACATAGCCTACAAACACAAATTTCTTACCTTCTGTAGATTTACTGCTATGCTTTGAAGTTACAATTAGTTCTGAAGCTATTTATTGAACTTCATCTGCTGTTGGCTTTTGCAAAGTAGGCGATTGTGTCAATTTGCCTGATTTTTTTGTACGATAAAATCTGAAGGGACATTATATGCTACTCTATATATGCTTCTAAGGCTTCTACAAATCTGCTAAATTCTGCTGTAGTTTGCCCCTTATTATGAAGTTGGTACATTTCAGACTTATATCTTTGTGTAGCAGATTCACTTATACTAACAGGAAGAATTTTGTTCATGGCTTTCAAATAATCAACAAGATTTCCTTTTTCCTGCGAATTTTTACTATCACACATTACTAAATTGGATTCTTCTGAAACAGCAGAGTACATATTTTTTAAAGATAATTAGCACAAATGAAATGTATGTGTTTGCACATATTCCACTGAATCGCATTATCTTTACATGTACATGTGAAATTGTGCAAACAGTAGTTATAATCATTACATAGCAAAGCACATTCATCAGAACAGTCTTTATGCTTAGGTATTAGATGAGCTTCTCCATTTCTTGATGAAGAAGTTATGATCCACTTCCCTTCGCTATTTTGCATACTGGTTGATGTAATTAGATTACTTAGTGCATGACATTTTCGTAAATACACATTTTTTATAGCTTCCCTTTTTCAATGCATATCAGTCTATTAAACACCTTATCCCTCACAAATTTCATTTGGCAAAATAAAGTTTTATCCAATCTTTTTTACTTTTTTTCCTTGAAGGTAAATTATTTTATAGTTTTATTGTATTCTATTGCTTTGTGCATATTCTCCAAAAATGTTTGTATTTATCCCACTCCATTTTCTATAATAGTATTCCCAAGTTTCTGCAGATTGGAATTTACTTCAAAGATAATTACAATCAAACTTGCAACAAATCATTTTTTTTTTTTCAAAACGTCCTATAGCCTCATTCATCATTATTTGAAATGCCTCTACATTAGTTTCACATAATAAACACCTCAAACTTTACAGACTTCAATTTGCTGTTCTTTAGGAAATTTAACTTGCCTATTTTCCTCTGTCAACTGTGATCGACATGCCAATAGTTGTTTTTTAGGTTCCCTAAATACTAATTTCCATGCAATATAAAATGACTATGTGTCGTCTGACATAAAAACTTCAGGATTAACAAATGGGAAATCAAATAAAAGATAGTTTAAAAAAATAATGTATAATTGTTTGACTAGGGTTCATTTTCTTGTTCCAATAGCAATCTGGGAAATTAGTAAAAAAAAAAAATAATAATTAGTAATAGTAATCATACATAGGCATAGGCAATGAATCCATTTAGATTTCAAACATATGAATAAATTAAATATTAAGGTTAAATTAAATTCCTCATGATTAAAATACTTTTAAATATGTTATCAATTATTATTAGATAATTTAAAAATTAATAAACAGTTATTTAATTAAGTTTGCTAAATTTGTATGCACTTTAAGCCTAACCAGCTATGCTCCTGTGATGAAATTTTCTCTTAAATCAAACACAACCTGTTAATTAAAAAAGCGATCAATTATTATATTACAAAATATACAACAACTGAGCTACTAAAATAAAATAAAATATTTAAAAATAGTGTAGAAGCAGCTTTTTTTCAAAATGACAGCAGTGTAATAAAAAAGCACAAATTTATTTTCGCAGAAATCTATAAAACTAAAAATATTAATTAATAAAATGGTAATTAGAAAATAAATTAAACTAAATTATATCGGATAAGTTGTTTTAGAACTCTAGCTAAATGACATGCTCCACAAAAGGGCCACAACAGAACAATTATAAAACAGCAATTAAATCTTTAAAACAAAAAATTTTTCACTAAAACGCTAATAAAATAAAGTAAAATAAGTAATATAAATCAAGAAATTATTTAAAACCTGCAGCACAACGATGCTTTCTAGAAAATGGAGAAACAAAGCACGTTACAGTAGACAATCTTCCCTACAAGTTGAAGGAAAAATTCACTTCCCTAAAAATTGATAGCACCGCCTGGTGGTTTCACGGTGCACAATTTCTTTCCCTAGTTGCTTCAATTCCAGACCACCAGTGGGTATTTAGGGAAACGGAATTTTCCCCGGAAGATTTAAGGAATTAGCTGAACTTCTTCCCGCCTTCGCTTTATTATTGTGAGATGAGTTACTTTTTTTCTTATATTAATATACTCCTTTTGTTATTTTATTTTGATACATTTAGTAATTTAAAATATACTGTTTGGATGTGATGTTTCAATTATTAATCAAAATTGTGCTAAATGCCTAGCTATGCTTAGGTATTTACTCCTGGTATTGATAAGTAGTTTTTATATTATTCATTTCTAAATTGATTATTTAAATAATTCTAATAAAGGTTAAATTGATTGTGGTTAATTATAAAACTGTAAGGTTTTATGTTATAAACCAATCATCATCTCATTATAGCCTAGTGTTTTTCATTTGTTTTATCACATTTTATTAATTATGAATTCATATATTATTATAAACTTAGTGCAACTTATCTATTATGTTCTTGGTAGCTATATTGTAATACAGATGATTTCCGTTTATTTATTATAAGTCTGCTATGGGAAAATGATGTTAGACATGTCCTGATAATCATGATGATAGACATAATTGTTAAAAGGAAACTGCTTTACAAAATGCATTTTTAAAAGAGTTCCTCATTAGAGCATGTATCTCATTAGTAGCATGTAATGTTTCAAAATCATATGTAAGTAATTTTATTAGTTTAACATTTAGATTAATATTTTGAAATACTGTAAAGAATTTAGTGCTGATGCATTATCTGGATATCTTTATTTACTAAATATTAAGATCATAAAACAAAAAGGAATTAAAATATTAAACAAATATTTCAATACATTTTAAATTGCACAGTTATTGAAAAGATATGAATCAAACATCAATCTGGATGCATATTTTCCCAGTTCGCTGCATATGGTCACGGAACTAATTCATTGACAAAAATGCTCGGAAAAGCAAAAGTTATGCCTATGATCAAGCTACTTGTTGATACCTGCAAAAGCTACCTATAGTAGATGCATTAGAGATTCACTCTTTTCAAAACTTTAAAAACTGTGATCGCCTGCAAAATATTCAGCAACAGCTAATGTCTGTCATACTGGAACCTCCTAACAATACAGAAAAACTCATCTTGCCAAATTTGGCTTATCGAAATGCTGTCGACAACAACTTCTCATTTATTTTACAAATTTGTAAAATTGCTTATAACATCACATAAGCTAGGTCGAGTATGAAAATAAATGTTGCTAAAAATTGATATAGGTACTTACATATTAACGGTACCTTGGTGACAGACTTGACGGTTTTTAAGTGTCGCCAATCTGACAGCTACTAAGGTTACCAAACCAATAGAATAGATTGGTGCCACTTAAAAACCGCCAAATCTGTAGCTGCGGTTGGCGCGTGTGCTCTTTATTGGCGCAACTGTCGCCAAGGTACCGTTAATACGTAAGTACCTTGATATGTTACCATTGTAATTTATTACCATTCCACTTTATCCCATAAGCATTTAACAGTTTGTGCATAACATAGCTTGTGTAGATATTGTAATAATAAATGCCCTGGTTGTATTTGTGTGTGGGGGGGAAAGTTATAAAAATAAGGGGATGGTCAAATCATGAAGAAAATAAAAAAAAATATACTATTCATCAATGATTAAAAGACAGCTACAGATATTTCTAGCTGCAAAAGCACACAGTTGTGATTCATCCTAGATTTCTTATCTTTAATATGAAAATTTTTTATTTTATTTTCTTCTTTATTATTATGGAAACTTGGCTTTATTGCGATCACAAATTTGGGTAACAAAAGAAAGTGAATTCATTTTAAGATGCTGCTGACAAAAAAATAAGCTAGGATGTACTAGATTCATCTTTATTAGGATCGGTTGTGTTATTCATAATATTTGCTTTCAATATCCATTATCTTTATTTTGTGAATAATGTGATGATTTTAATATTTTTGTAATAAATAAAATCACCTTAAAATTGCATCTTATATTTACTATATCTTTGTTTGCTAAAGAAAGTGCATTTCTAGCTAGGTGGCACTGAGTAATTTTTTTTTTTTCTGAAAAGGAATGAATAAATGATATCATTGCTCAATACACTAAAAGTCAGATTTCCTCTCTTCATCTAACTTAAACTATCTGTGATCTTTACACTCTTTTGTTTAACTGTAAAAAAAATGCTAATAAAAAGAGTAAAAACAATGGTTGTATCAGCGTCTCAATGTAATTTTATGTGGCCTACACAAAACGCCCTCTTACAAGTATGCTCAATAATTTCTTAATCTAAAAATGAGAAAATAGAAATTTGGAAACTACTTTTTTGGTGTTAAAAAAAAAAATCATTTCAACTCCCAGTCTGATAAAATATAATTTGATGTAGAATATATATAAAAATTACTGTGGTTAAAAAGGTACGAGGTTAAGTAATTTAAATATGTTTCATGTACAATTAGAATATGCAGTACTAAGATTATAAAATATGTTTTTGATTATAATTTAGTAATTTGAATTTTACCTAGTTAATTGATTATGAAAACAATACCACATATATATTTTTAATGCTGTTTATTTGAAACGCTTGGAGGGTAAAAAAGGGAAAAAAGAAAAGATCATTACTTTTTGAAGCATTTGAAAGCAGGCTTTTCTTTTGAAAGTAAACAAAAAAATCTTTTATAACCTTGAAATGATAGACCTACATATTGAATTGTGCTTTAGAAGTTAATAAAAACAATGGCATGTAGCTATAATATTAATTTCAAAAAATTTGTCAAAAGAAAGTAATGAATGCATTTTGAATTTTATTAATTTGGCATAGCTAGGATTTAGAATTCTGTGCTTTGATATATATGAAGATTTTTCATAACTGTTATATTGTGTGCATTTTTTTATTGTTTTTAGGTATTATAACTAGTTGATATTCTCTTTAAGGCTAAATTAATTCATATTTATCTTTTAGAGAATGTTTGCTGGTGACTTAATTATCTTTTGAGACCCTTTGTATTTGTCATACCTATGAAAAGACAAATTCATGCATTTCATTATTAATCTAATGCACTAGCTAAAGGAATTTTTTTTTTATTACATCCATACAATAAAATTATTTGAATTTTAAAAACTAGTATTCTAGATGATTTACAAGAGGCTTTAATTATTACAGTATTCTAAAAATTAATTTCATATTACTTACAGATAAATACCATGAATAGTCTCAAATTGTTTACGATTGTTTTTATTGATAAAAGTAGCAACATAAGTATCTTTATCAAATGTGTAATCATTAATAAGACTGTTTGCCTTCCCAAGATTATTAATACTGTTGCGATTATAAAAGTTAAAGAATAAATTATAATTACTGAAAAGCTAATTGCCAGTATAATTAAAATTTTCATTTCTATCAATTATACATATTGCACCTATTTTTAATTATTGGTAATTATTTAGCAAATAAATTACGAGATAAAATAAATATGAATTATAATTTTGATGCTTTTTATCTGATTTCATTAGGGTTTCTTTTTGTTGGTAAAATTAAATTTGCTTATATAATTTGCATTTCAAACTATCAAAAAATAAAAATTCTTTAGAAATCTCTCAACTCATTGTTAATGAAGTTTTTATCCTTACCAAAGAATTGGGAGACCAAAATTTGAATAAGTAAGAAAAATATTTTCTAAACGAATTTTAATGCATAAACTATTACTTTAACAAAAAAAAAAAAAAAATAAATAAATAAAAAGGAAATTTAATTATTAGAAATATATCTTATAAAAATGAGGCAAATAAAAAGTTATCTAATAAAAATAAGAAATAAACTATACAAATGATTGCAATTATAACTTTCATGTGATCATGTTTTTTTTAAAGTTAAATGACAGAATATTTTTATGGTGCTTTTAGTAGCACTTTATGGATCATAGCTATTATATATTTTTATTTTATTTACATCAGGTTGCAACTGTAAAATATCAAAGAGGAAGTTTTCTTACTCTTTTAAATTTTTCAGTTAGTTACATTTATAACATACGCAAAATGATGGAATATTTTTGCAACTCATTATATATACTTTTGTTAACATTTTGTTTTGAAAATAGTTAATAAATACTCAAATACTTTACCATTCATGTTAATTAGGTTCCTTTCTTTTAATCATTATTTATTACACATATTTACAACACCAATGTCATCATATTGGACATCCCAAAGAGAATAACTTTCTTGGAAACTACCTATGTTTTTTAATTATTTGAAAGAAGTCATTATCTGTCTTTTTTTTAATTATCTTTAATTTCAGCTTTAATACGAATGGATTAAAATGTATAACCTTCCCTAAAGAATCTCTAAATTATATAAGGATAACCTCGTATAAAAAAAATATTTGTACCAACATGGTTCAATTATTTTTATCAAACCAAAAATAGAATAATTATATTGGATGAAAGAATCAAAAATATAAAAGAAAAAAAAAAAAAAAAAAAAAAAAAAAAAAAAACCTCATCTTTATCTTTTTATTGTTGACATCATTTATGTAATCTTTATTTTTTTAAATATAATTATAAATTTTTCATTTAAACAAATAGTTTTTAATATCTTACTTTATATATAATTTCAAAAATTATTTATGAATATTATTAAAAACATTTAATACAATAATCTCTGTTTATATTAATTTTTTTATGCTTGATGCATACTTCTATTATAATACAATAAATAAAAAAATATTTCAAGATTTTTCTACATCTGTTAATAAAGCATTTAAAGATACTATTACAATATTTATTACAAATATTGTAGGATTGAAAAAGTATTAATACAGCATATAAAGGATTTAAATAAACAAGAAAAATAATTAATTATATTGTGATTGACAAATGGCCAAAAAACATTAAAATTTATGTCACTCTTACAGTTAAACATAATGGTAACACAATAATGACTACGGAATAAGGACAACATATAAGAAGCTGCAATCACATAACAGAAGAAGTTGTCCACGTTCCACCTGGATTCCAGAACTCCTTTCCTTTGAAGACAATTCCAACTCCAGAGGTAATTCCTCTTTGAAATTGAAATTTCTCTCATTTTTCCTTAAGCGTATTTTTTTAGTTTTTTTAAACTATTAATTTATTTCCCTAAAATTTGTCATGAATCTTCTGATACGCTATTCTCGCTAATGGTGCCTACTACTTCCCCAAACTTTCCGTTGAAAATTCCCTTTAATTAAAGTCCACTAGCTCCCTCTGGTGGTCTAGAATTTTTAACAAAAGAAGAATTCTTTTTTAACGTCCGTATTTTACATATATGAGCTGGAAAATGGGCATGCTTGTGTATATATCTAATTTCATATAGGTATTATTTTGTTTTGAGTTAGTTATTATTTATTGAATACCATGTATTGCTTATATATAGCTTTAATATATATATATATATATATATATTAATTAACAATTACCATACTCAATTATATTACATGGTGCAGTTTCAATATCTACTAAGATATTTATAAGACGCCTTAATGATTATTAAGAAATGTAAAAGCTGTTTTTATTTATTTGTACAAGTTTCTTTGTGTCATTGTGTAGTTTTGACCATAAAATACTAAGAAATCATTGAAATAAAATTTATAATAGCTTTTTTTTTTTATTGTTCAATTAAGAGCAATGTTCTTTTTATAATTCTAACCTTTTATGGATGAAAAATTTAACATTTTTAATGAAATAGGATCTTGCTTTGGAGTTTACCTTAAATTGAAAAAAAAATATATGAATAGGTAATTTTGTATAATAAATTTAACAAAAAATTATTTGATTTTTGAACAGTTGTGAAATCCTTTGTATAGGAATTATTCTACATATTGTAGCCCAACAAAAAAAAAAAAAAAAAAAAAAAAAATTTGGATGAAAATTTCTTTATATATATATTTTCAAAATCAGTAGTTAAGAATGTGCCAGTTAATTGGAGTAATAATCCTCATAATTGTATTTATTCATTTAAAATAGGCTCTAAAAATATTAAAATTAAAAATAATGCTTAAAAAGTAAGCATTCTTAAAATTTACACTTCCAAGAACATGAAATAGATAATTCTTTTGCTTGCTGCGAGTTTTACATTTTTTATGTTGCATATTTATTTTATACATTTGTGAATATTTTGTTGTATATTAAAAATTCAGTCTTTTCAATTTATTATTATTATTATTATTTTTTTTTTTTTTTTTGTAAATTTATTCCCAATTTAAAAAATTTTAATAAAAAAACGTTTTTTTTCTTTCCATCAATACAAAAATGCATTGTTTTTCTAACTTTGAAGTTTATGCAACAGAAGCATAAAGAATCTTTTCTCATTGTTTTATGTGCTTAAATTACTTATATAAATAATCTTATATAATCACTCTTGAATAATGATACGGTGTTTGTTGGATTTTATTGAATCAAAACAATCCAGATAAATGTCATTTGTCTATGGTAAATGCTTGTAAAAAAAAAAAAAAAAAATGATTCAGAAACAGAAATTTCTTAGTTCCCTTTTATTAATATTATAATTACTTTTATGTACTCCTCTTGAAATATGCAAGTTTTAAAGGAACTTTTATTGACAAGAAGAAGTATGAATTTTATATTTTCTTAATTTAGTGCAATATTAATAAGAAATATGTTTATAAATTTTATCTGTTTTTTTTATGGACAATATCTAAGTAATTAAATTTTTATTTCCTCTTTCATATTATACACAAAAAAATTTTTTATGAGAGTGATTAGTTTCATGATTCTAAATTTAACAAAATAACTTAAAAGATTTGTTAAATTCTATCAATTTAGATAAAACAGTACAAAAATTTAACCTTAAGAAATGTACCTTGATTTAAATTTCCACCATTAAACATTTTTTTTCTTTAGTATCTGTGGTTTATTGGTAATGATTTATATCTTTTTGTTTTATGGTACACAAATACTATGAAAAGTGTTATTTCACTAGTTATAATTATTTTTCTGGTACACACAATATCTGCAATTAAACTTTATTTTATGAAAAAATATACTAATAATTCCACATAATAAGTTTATAATTGCTTTTCAATTGATTATTTTACTTTTACAAGTAACTTTTATTTTTTATTTTCCAAAGTTATTGTTTTAACTTTTAATTTAAAATTTATATTTTTAGGTTCCTGCATATTTACTAGGAATAAAAACGCCATGGGTCAAGTTTACAACTTCATGCAAATGTCATACAAAAAACTGTATGAATTTTTAAATGATGGTTTTTTATCAGACATAACTATAATATCTGAAAATAAAACATTCAAGTGCCATCGAATTGTATTGGCTGCCTGTAGCCCTTTTTTTCCGAGCTATGTTTTCAGGTTTTTTCAAAGATAGTACAGAAAAGTTGTAACCATCAAACATTTCAGTGGAATGGCTATAGACCGCATTATAAAGTTTGCTTATACAGGAAAAATTTATATAGATATTGAAAATGTTGAGGAAATTTTAAAGGCTGCATCTTTTCTGCAAATTGAAATTGTAGTTCGAATGTGTGAAAGAATTTTAAAACGACAATTACGTCTTCATAACTGTTTAGGTATTCGAGATATAAGTTTCGGGCATGGACTGTTGGATTTATTTGATGAATCCAATTCCTTTGTTAATGTACATTTCAAAGCCATTTCCTTTCAAGATGAGTTTTTAAAATTGGATGTAGAGGAATTAAAGAAATTAATTTCTTCTGAGGATCTACTTGTTGAAAGTGAAGTTGATGTAAGTCATATAATTAATTTTTTAAAAATTTTTTTGTAAGAGCAGATCTTTGAAATAGGTGTAATGTAATAAATTTATCTTTTTTAGTGCTTATTTTTAAAGTGTGCAGATTAAATAAGATTTAAATATTTTTAAATGACTTCCTTTTTAATTGATTGTTGTATTTTAATAATCTTGGTCTGTAAGTGAAAAATTATATTATTTTACATAATAAATATACTTTCTGCTGATTTAGAAATCTGTAAATAAATAGATTATTAAATTAATTTTATATTAAGAAGATATTAAATGATTATATTGAATCTGTTAAATCATTTAAATGTTTTTTTTTTATGGCTAAATAATCTGAAAATTTTTATTATTTTAAAACTTAAGTTGCATGATATTTAATTTTAAATGTGATGTGATCATGATGTTTAATTTTAAGTGTGATGTTATCATGATGTTTAATTTTAAATGACCATGTTAATTTTGACATGTAATGATTAATTTACGTGTGTAATTTTAAATGATCATGATGTTTTTATTTAACTTTTATTACATTTTTTATTTTACTATTTAGAAGTGAAAATACTTATCGGTTTTTAAAAATTAATCTTCAACATTTTAAATAATCATTTTCTCTATTCACATTTTCATTTTTAGTTGTGTGATGCAGTATTGCGATGGTTGGATCATGATCCTTTGGGAAGAGGCCCATTATTTCCACAAATTCTATCAAAAATTCGGCTTTCTCTACTTCCATATGGATACTTAAAAGATGTTTTGAATTGTAATACAATTATTTCTGAAAATATAGTTAGTTGTAATCTTGTAGAAGAAGCAAAGGCATACTTGTTATGGGTTCGAATCACCGAATCCTATTAGATTATTAAGTGAAAAAAACTCGACCAAGGAAAAGTAGTGCAGGTAATTTTCAACTTGAATTATATATTTAGATTAATTTAAAATATATAAGAAGCCCTACACATGTACAATTGCAATAATTAACGACTAATAATTGTAAAGGTTAAAGAGTATGCTTGAATTTGATGTGGAAATCACTTATTTAAAGAGTATCTGGCAATTAGTATGCACAATTTAACCAAAATGTTATTTTGTTTAATAATCTTTGGGAGTAGACACTTAGTTGTTTTTATTGCATATTTTTCATTATTTGATATACATACATTAATGTAAATTGAAATTGTATTTTCTGTATAATATCTTTATATTTGCATTAGTTAATTGTAAATTAAGTGTTAATAGATATCAATCAACAATACTGATCAGCCTTAGAATGTTCCTTTTTGATTGTTTTAAATAAAATTTAATTTTATATAGAATTGAAATGAACTACAATTGAAATTTAAAAATCAACTTAATTGAAATAATTTTTAGTGCTTCTTATTTATGAAATAAGAACTTACTCTGACTTTACAATTAACGAATCAATAATTTCAAAAAAATGTAAAGATATTCACAAAATGTATTTATTTAAATAACTATTTAAAAACTATGCATTTTTCTAAAAAAATTAAAAGTAAATTAATTATGGAATTTGAAAGTCTTGGCTCTAGGTCTATCAGTGTTTTCAAAATTTTCTGATTCGAAGTCTATTTTTTTTATATTCCTTTGAACTTTTATAATGAAACATTGTCACAATATCTAGCAAATAAATTGTTCTGTATATTTTATAAATAATTGAAATACTGTAATAAATGCCCAATTATATTTAATGTTCTTTAACACTGAGGGGTAATATTATGTTTTGCTGATCGCAAAGTAGTAGCTTTGGATTATTTATTAGTAAACACATTTTATCATAAACAAATTCACAAAATTGTTACTTAGCCTTTTCCTATTATGCTGTTATACAAACTTTTTTTTTTTTTCTGAAATTATTATACAGGTAATGTTTGATATTAATGAAAAAAATATATTAAATAATATATATATAATATTTAAATTATTACAAATTATTTTTTTAATTTTAAAATATACTTAATTGTTTGTTTTTTATTCAAAAATATAATTTAAATGTTATTTATATGGGTGTTTTTCGTAGAGAAAAATTATTGTATTTAAAATTAGCTAATATATTTAAAATTTTTCTATAAAAATCAGACATACTATTAGATTTTTTTCTATTAAAGGTTTCATATTTTGCCTTGGAGCACCTACTCGTCACAAGAAAATCCCTCATTACATCCACGGTAAAGCGTCAGAAGTTCAAGTGTTTAGTTTGTTTAACCCAGACTGGATTAATCTATATTGCAGGCCGGCAATTGGAAAAACTTCGGCTGTATTTGTATACGAGGTTAGAATTTATTTTATGTGTTTCATTAATTTATTTTTTTAAATATAATAAAGCTTTTTTATAGTAAAATTTAAATGTTACATTTAAAATAATCCTCTTTTATTTCTGAAGTTTTTTATGTCCATTTTTATTTAAAAATAATTATATTTAGATATTCACATAATAATAATAATAATTAAATATGTTTGTTGTCAATTCTGATATAAAATGTTGGAAAATATTTTTGAGTGGTGATTTAAGAATTCTGACTAAAATATTGTAATTCCCTGCCTGTAATCCTCACTGGTGTATAACCTGCAATTGTAATTTTTGTTTGTGGAATATCTTCAAACAATTCATGACTTTTACTTAAGCTCTTTGGCGTATCTTATACCAATGAAGTTCCTTTTTATATACTTGTGTTTAAGACACTAAACTAGCTTAACTTCTAATTATAATTATAAAGCATTTTTATGCAATAATAATATAAGATAATAACATAATTTAAATATAAGATAATAAAAACAAAAAAGAAAAATTAGTAAACATATTCCATGGAAATAAGTCATGTAAAGATAAATAAAATAGACGAAAAGATTCAGCTTTGAATCAAAGAATTAATTTCAATGATGTAAGAAGAATTTTGAAACATTGGAAAGCTTTAAATTTTAAACTATTTTATTTTAGATTGCATGAATTCGAAAATTATTATAGCAATTTATAATCTTCAGATTAGCTAGAGAAAATCTTGACTAGTATCATAGTTATATATAAACTTGGCCTTCTTAATTTTATCCGTTTTAATCCCAGGCATCTTTTATTTGCTAGAAATTCAATTTTCCATAATCTACAATTTTATAAGCTTACAATATTTTTTACTTTTCTAATGTCTTATACTGAAATTCCGTTCTATTATCTGTGTTATAAAGCACTTTTATATGGCAATTTTCTAGGGAATTAATTTTTTACTAAAACCTCCAGGGTAAGAAAGTTTTAGTGTTGTATACAACAGCTAATAATCCTCACACTAAGTAAATCTGCAGTTTTTTTAGCATATTGCAGACAGAAAATTGTAGTATTTCTAATTTATAATAGTTATATGCAGCAGAAAATCTTTCGTAGATAAATTTAAAAAATTGCCCCTTTATTTAGTTGTTGAATAATATAATTATTCTGTAAATTATCTTTTTATAGAATTTAATTAGCAATTAAAGAAGTTGCTTTTAATAAATTCGATTATTTATAATAATTTAAATGAAAAGTATGCCCCCAGGGTGTGGGGTTCAAATGTCATGCATGGTTAAGTTGTTTTTGATAAGAGGACATCTAGATGAGTTATGATAAGAGCTGAGTTATAGCCCACTTTCTAAGAATATCCAGAGATTAATTTTATGGTGTCATCTCTACCATCAGTTGAAAAATAAAAATTCAACTCAAAACACAGAGGCTCACCATAGAAAGTTATGTAGTAATATGTAAGTTGGTTATACTTCCTACCAAAATAAGATTTATCTAAATTTTTATGTAGAATATTAATTTGCAGAGTGATTAAAAATTAGACTGCAATGAGGGTGAGAGTGCAATTAGAGTGCTGATGGGACATTTTTCAGAGTGAAAAAAGAAAAAATTTAAATATGAATAAAAAAAAAATTATAAATTTTATTGATTCGTAATAATTATATAAATCTGGAAAAATTAGAATTTATAATTTCATATTAATTATCTCTTAATATTTTTTTAAATTTGATGAATGATATGAATTTATGAAATATTTTTAAGTGTATAGAAAAGTGCTTTATGAAAGACTTATTTTTTAAATATTACACCTAAGCTTTTTTGATATACATAGTGTATTCTGTTTTCATGTGGTGATAAGATCGTAAAAAGGACAGAATCATATTCTTTTACTTAATATTAAGCAATTTATGGCTTGCATTAACTTTTGCAATTGAATTTTTTTAGCTTCTTCCACGTAAATATTTAGAATAAAATGTGATTTTAAAAGATACGAGACAATTTTCTTGCTGAGATTTTCGTACATCTTAATTACTAAAGTTTAGTAAAAGAGGGAAATTTTTATAAATTTTATTCAATGATAAAATTATGTCCTTATAATTAATGAAATGTTTACTTCAAATTCTGAAATAATCATTTACTTTAATGAATTAACTTTTACATTATAAAATTTTAAGAATGTATTAACATGCTACTATTATGACAAGTAAGGTTACTAATTGATTGAGTTAATAGTAACCTCGCTTGTCATAATAAGTTAATTGGTTAAGTTATTATTTGATAAATGATGCATTTAAAAATATGAATTATATATTAACCCATAGAATAAGACAAATGGGAAACTTATACATTCTTCCTCCCAAATTTTGAATATTTCTTTCACATTCAGCTAATTATTTTTGAAAGAAATATTGCTTATAAAATTATAAAATCTCTTATCTAATTTGATTCCATGGGACTTTAATTAGAAAATTCATTTATAGTTTTGAGATCAAAAATTAATCCAGCACTTTTTTTAAATCAATAAGAAATTTTTATATTGATTTACCTAACTATTGATTTTATAAATTCATATTATGAAGTTTTTATTTTAAAATACCAGCAAAAACAGAACTAATTTCATTAAATTGTTATAAACGAAACAAATTCATTTTTGAAATTAAATTCTGTTCTAATTGTGGTTAACAAATTAAATTTTTAATTGTGACTTGATAACTAAATTGTTCAATTTATGTCTTGTATAAAAATTAAGAAGTTTTAAAAAAAAAGCTGTATTCTATGGTCTTCTTTCCTTTTTGTAAATGATAAGTAAATAAAATATTGTTTATAAATAATTAATTGGTTATAATGTGCAATTTTAATAAATTCAGTTATATTTTTAAACACAAATAATTTTAAATATAAAAGAGCCAATAAGTGTTATACACAATAGCTTAATCTGATAATTTAATAGATATAATATCAATTAAAATAAATTGGAAAATTTAAAATGTAGAATTTTTTTTATTTATAATCTTTTAAGATGTTTTATTATTTTTGTATTTGTATAAATAATATCCCCAAAAGATTATTATCTGTACAATAAATCATTATCTGTACAAATTTTTGAAGCCTAATAGCAAATATGGCCTGGTGTTATACACGTTACATTAAAGTAATTATAAAGTTACGATTTTCACACACTCCGCTGGAAAAATATTTCAAAATTACAGAATTTGAATTTAGAACAGTTTCAAAAGGAAGCTTATAGTACAGGTCGTTATAATTAATGTGAGCTTATTCAGACCCCTGTAGAGCTCATTCTGCCAGACGGATTTTGATGAAACTTTGTATATACAATACATGGAGGATGCAGAAAGATTTCTGCAATATAAAAATTTTTTTTTTTAAATTTTGACCACTGGGGGCAACTTTCAAAACTTCCTTGTGCAAATTAATCAAACCTATAAAGCGATGTGCAGTCAGAGACACAAAAATCATTCTGCGGGCTTTTTGTCATCGTTAATCATGCCCTTACATAAGAAAAATCGAGTTTTACTGGTAAAACTGTTTTATCAGAACGGCAGCAGTAGCTTAGCTGCACTGCGTGAATATCGTCATTTAAAAGGGATTGCGAAAAGAGTCCATGTCGAAGAGTGGTTTATAGAAGATGATTATGGAATTTGAAGAAACTGGAGACTTGGGTGTGCTGCCAGGAAGAGGGGGAAACGAGTTGTGAATGAAACTACAGAAGTCGCTATTGCTGTGGTTGAAAGAGTTGTGGTTATATACACACACACAAATACAGAATTTTGGGTTATTGTACAAAGAAATGAAAATTAAAATTATAAATTTGTTCACAAGTGCACGATTAAATAGCGAGTACAGTTCACTCCAAGGTCGGAGATTTTCAGAATTCTCGAGTCTACATCGAATCCCAAAACACGTGGCCTGCAGCAAACCTTCATTAGCACACGGCGTTAATTCTATTGGATCAACTATTGTTACCCATTCACCCAAAAAATAATATTTTTCGGCCCTCGACGTTTTTATTTCATCACCGATCATTAAATTCTTTAGACTTTTAGAAATCATTAATCAAGATAGTTTCTTAAATCAAAACCAATTCTTTCCATAAAGCTCCAGTTTTTTGATGTTGAGTAAATTTCATTCTAAAAGTTTTGGATTTCATTTTAAATCGTTCTAACAGCACTTTTTTTTACATTTTGGTACTCGTGCATTCTTTCTTTTTTTAGTTTCTTGCTTAAAATTTTGGCTAAATCTAACGGCAAAAGCGAAATTAATTGCGACGGCCTATCATTTTCATCAATTTGTGCCGAACTCTCTTGCCATTCGAATAATGCTAAGCGCAAAGAAATATACAGTAGAACCTCTGTAAGTCGAACTTCAAAGGGAGTCGCCAAATAATTCGAATTATAGTTTTCGACTTACGCGGATTTTGTAAGGAAATATTCGACTTTTAGAGGTTTAGATTCATTCTAACTTATTTGGAGTTAGAGAGTTACAATAAATAAAAATTCAAGTTACAGAAGTAATAAACATGTTTATTTGTTAGAGTTCAAATGAAATCGATGGCAATAATAAGAATTATAATAAGAATATTTCATATAATTGGTTATTCTATTTACTGTATACTCATACATTGTTTTCTAAGAAGCAATGACGTGCATTATCGGCAAATCCTTAAAGTCGGGAACTTATTTTTCTTCGAGCTATAGAGGTAATTAGTTTCAAATGATCGAGTTGTTGTAAAAAAAGATTTTAAAATCAAACATTGCTAATGTTCGAGATACAGAGGTCCAATTTTTTCGTTTGAGTTACGGAGGGAAAATATATACCAAAAATGGCTTGTGGGGATTGACTAATTATTTCGACAGGGTTAAAATTTCGAGTAATGGAGGTTTTTGGGGCTTGAACGGAAGGGAACAAAAATATTTTTCGAGTTTTGGAGGTTTTTGACATATCGACGGTTCGACTTAAAGAGGTTCTACTGTCTGTCGTTTGCGTCTCATATTTTTCTATTAAGTGCTTAATTCGCGTCAGTTTCTAACATTTTCGCTACGCATTGAACCTGCACTAGACGTCTCTGCTGTTTTTGTTATCCTCAATTTCTCTAACTCAAATGCTCGTTCTCTGTCCTTCTTTTCACTAGCTACCTTAGCTTCACGTTATTCTAACATCACATCTAAACGACATTTTGAAAATTCCTCATCAAAGTCTGGGGAATTTTTAGTTTTTTTACAAATATCAGTCGCTCTATCTGTAGGGAGAATCTCAAGCCCTAAATCCTCAGCGAGCGTAGTGAATTCTAATTTCTTAAATTTTGCTAAGAAAGTCATTTTCAAAGTTGGAAAAATGCAATTTACACAAAATAAACAAAACTAATTTACAATTTTGATGCAAGATAATTTTAGCAATAATTTAAAACAATTTTTAAACAATTCTATCATTACTTTTCATGCACTTATGCATTTATACAAAAATGTACACACACAACAATAATAAATTGTTTTTAAATTACAAATATAATGAATATACATTTTTTTTCAAACAACTAGACATATTCTTAGCCTCTATGAACCATGAACTTCTTTTACTTTTTTTGCGAAAACACATGCCTAAACTTTTCTCATTAAATAATTACTATTTTCACACATAAAATGAAATTCTTCATATAGATCAATCTTACACACACACACACAAAAAAAAATCATATAATAAATAAGAACTTAATCATCCACTAAAAATAAATTTTAAATTCTTGTTGCTAAGAATTTCTAAAACACTCTTATTTGAAATTAAAAAAAAAAATTTTTTTAACAAAACGGCCAGTGCCTCTGATGTAAAATATGAAACCAGCCTACATCACAACACCTGGGATCAGGAAATATATCTAATGCGAGGGGAGCACTTTTCCAAACGGGGTTCTCTCGTCAGTTCTATTGTTTAGAGCAGGGATGGGCAAACTACGGCCCGCGGATAGAATTTTAATTTGCCGGTCCGAGGCAAATTAAAAGTTCCATATATTATACTAATATCCATCTCCTTTCTACTTTAATTATTTTTTTTCTTCCTTTTTCAAAAGACTAATCGATTTCTCTATTTTTGTTCTACAAAACATAAATCGACGGAAATAGCAAGCACAGACAGCTTTCAATCGGTAAAGTGTTAAAAGCGGAAGTTCTTTGTTAGTTATATCTGTAGATTGACGCCAACAAGCGTTATCTCTTTCTCGGGGACAGGCATATGGGAATCCAATATAGGTGAATTAGACCTCGCATGTGGCAGACTGCGTATTTTAAGCTCCAGCCAGCGGCTTTTTCTTTTGGCACGAGTTCTAATATTATTGATTGCGTATGGAACGATGGCGGACACATACCATCATTGTGAATAGTGGTGAAATTATTAAAAGTATAGCGTAGCTAGTGCTTGTTTGGGTTTTTCGTAAAATATTTCAAAAATAAATATATATATTATTGGTTAATAATATTATAAATATTATGGAAATAATAAATGGTTATTAATATTATATATTTTTTAAAATTTTAGAAAAATTTATCTTGGCCCGCAAAACTTTTTTTTTCTTCGATTTTTGGCCCGCGACCGAAAAAGTTTGTCCATCCCTGGTTTAGAGGAACTTGAGGAATTTCTCTTTGTAGATCTAGGTCGATCCACTGGACGTCTCCAAGTTGGCTTCACTCTCATTCTTCAAGTAGGTTCCACTCGCCGACTACAAATCGGCGTTAGAAAGATCTTTCAGTTGAGTCCAACTCATAAGTGCTTCGATGCGGGCACGGTAAAACAGTCTTCCACGACTCTTCTAATGCTGAAAATACTTCAGTTTCCACTTATTACAAGCGGGACGATTTTCCGCGGTTGATTAAAATATGAGTCAAGATTTATGCCTTCGGGTATCCCTCCGATGCCATCAATTTAAATATTTTTTTTTTTGTTCTATGCATTGTAAACACTCAGCCTTTACTAGATGCCTATAACAGCTTCAATAAGTTAGTCACTTTTTAAGATCATAGGAACATTTTAGCCACGAACGTGGATTTACAATGCCCCCGCAACATCTGCGATCCTATTAGGACCGAGACACGATTTTGTTTCGAACCACTAAACACATCCATCCGATTTTAACTTTTTTTTTTTTTTTTAAATGTGTGTTTGACAGAGCCAACTTGGAGATAGGATAGTTTTTATTCAGATTTTTTATATATTTAATTGCAAAATCTTAAAATCTTCCATTGAGAAAGTCGCTTTTAAGATCTTAGCAACATTTTAATTTTCAAGCACTATACATTCTTTTTTTGTAACAGTATCAATTTTTGGCCATTTTTACCCTTATTTTTAGCTTATTTTTAAAAAAATATAATGCCTATTTTTATTGCTAAATCATTATTTTTGAGAATTGTTATTTGCACTAATTTCATCGTTGGAGTAAAAAGTTTGTTTCCACCACAGACGAAAGATATACCACAATAAAAGGTAAGTTAGATGGCGCCGTGTCTCGATGCCTGTACTACATAACCGTAAAATTCTCATGTTCTGAATATTATTGTTTTATGTACTACTTTTTAAATTTGTGAAAATTATATTGTATGAAATTTATATTATTTCTATGAGAATTAAATCAAATGTATGTAAGTATTACCTGATTTGATTATCAATATTTTTTTTTTTTTTTTTAAGTTTGAATTTGAATTGGAATAAAATATATTGAATGAAAAGTTGTGAATCAAAACATTGAACTTTTCTATGCTTAAAGTTTGTCAATATGTGTTGTATTTAATTAAGAATTCTAAAATGAAATGTGATGTAACAAGATAATATAATATAGACAATATAATTTTAAAGAAAGATGTTGAATTTTAAGGATTTTTTGAAAAGTGTGAAAATGAAGTAAACTCTGCAATTATTTGATATAATGATAACATTAAAATTTTATAAAAGGTATTATAATAGATGCAAGTTGAAAATCAAGGACATTTTATTTTAAAAACTTCTGTTATTTTAAAAACAAAAAATTTGAGTTATAAATTTGAGTGATTTGAATATTGTCGAAGAAAAATTGATAAATGGTACTTTTAAGTTGGAAGTTATCTAAAGAAAACAAAACAAATAAATAAGTGTTTATATTAATAAAGGAGAATTTAAAGCTCAATAACATTTTTATGTATGTACTTTTTTTTTTTTTATTTACATTTAAAAGTTGGTTTTAATTATTTCTTATTTGAATTTTTATGCATTTTGTATTCATTCAAAACATCATAATAAAAATATTTCTGTTCTAAATGCTTTGAAACTTCATGTAAAAGTTTTCTTTAAATGTATGAAAGGAATAGAACATGGAAATTAACCTAAATTCATAAATTATTTTTTTATTTTAGTTTTTAAACTAAGAATTTTTGTAAATTTGTAAAAAAGTTTGTGTCGACAAACTTTAAGCATACAAAAATGTATATATAATTGAGATATAAATTGGAAAACAGTATATTACCTACATAAGGATATTCCCAGCATAAAAACACTTGCAAAGGAAAAAACTATTCATGTTTTATTTATTTATTGAATTTTAAAGTTTTGCAACAATATCACATTTTTGCAATGTTTATCCATATTTTAAAGAATAAATTGTATAAAAAAATAGTTAAAGTTGATATTTTTATGTGAAATTCAAAGGTTTTGAATATATTTAATCAAAACACTTGCAAAAAGGCTAAATATTTTAAATTCATGTAATTTCAAATTAAAAAGCCTTTGCAAATAGCAGGAAGTTGTAAAAAAAAAAATTTTGTCGAGCAAATTTTAACTTTTTCAAAACAAAGCTCAGAAAATGTTTACAGCTTTAAGGAAAAATAAAACTATATTTTTTAATAAATAAGACTATGAACTTGATAATTCAATGGCATTTTAATATATTTACAACATTTTTAAAAGTAATATATCTAATTAAAAGTTGTTTTTAGCTTTTTCTCAGAATGAATTTTTATGCTTTTTGTTTTCATGTGAAACACCATAACACAAGTAATTTTGATCCAAATGCTACAAAACTTTGTATTTATGTTTTTCATAAATATTTATAGGGAATAGACCTCTGAAATGATTATAGCTACATAAATATTTTTTTTATTTTAATTGTTAAACTTGGAATTTCATGCAAATTTTGGAAGAATTATGTGTCGACAGCATTTAAACTAGCACAAAATAATAAATAATAAAGATATAAATTTACCAGAGGTCTATTCACTGTAAAATGTTAGTACAAACAAATACAAACTTAGAAATTTAAAAATATTGATTTGATTTCAGGTTTTGTAACAGTATCAATTTTTGGCCATTTTTACCCTTATTTTAGCTTATAAAAATTTAAAAATAATAATGAAATTTTTTATGTGAAATCATTAGTTTTTAGATACATTCAATCCAAAATGTGTGCAAAGATAAAAAATTTCAAATTTTTCCCTTCGAAGGTGTTCGTGTACCTTAAACGATCGTTTGCATTTGTATTTTATTGTGAATTTTTTTTTAAGTCATTTCTTATTATATCCCGATTTTATTTTAATTGTATTGTATTTTTTCAATTATCATTTTTAGTAAAAGACCACCAAAAAAATCTAACCTCAGAATCCGTGTTTCTCCCATGGGCAGCTGTATGTTGCATGCTCACGTGTTCGAAAACCATCGAATTTATTTATTTTGACGAAAGACAGACTAACAAGAAATATTGTTCATCGCTTAGTTCTTAGTTAAATGAAAGTAATGATTATTAAAAATTAAATTACGCAAAATAATTATAAAACAGTCTTAAAAATCAACATTATCTACCTCATTCATTAAATTAATAAAAATTAAACATTTTCTATTCGTTGAAGCTTAGTTTGAACTTTTCATCCATCTTTACCAATCACTTCCTTAACAATACCAATTATAGTATCTAATAATTGAACGAAATACAAGAAAGCCACAGCAACGCGTGGCCGGGTCTTCTAGTACATTTATATATACACAAATAAAAGACTCTGAGTTATTATGCAAAGAAATAAAAATTAAAAAAGATAAATTTGATCACACCAAGTGCACGATTAAATCAAAAGCACAGTTCACTCCAAGATCGGAGATTTTCAGAGTTCCCGAGTCTACATCAAATCTCAAGACACGTGGTCTGCGCGGTAGACCTTAATTATCACACGGCGTGATACACGAAACCAGAAGGGGCTCATTTTGGAAATAGGCGGAAACCCCAGCCTGTTTTGCCATTTCATAAAAAAAAAAGAGAAAAACAACACTCTTAGTTGACTCGTCGCAGAATTCTCATATTTCTTCTCCAAAAACCTCTCTTTAAGAAAATCCGTCATGGGGAAGGGGGGTCAACTTCCCTCATTTCACATTGAGTAGATATTTCTCAGCTCATGGTCGACCACCAATCATGATGTAGTCCATATTCAATCTGTAATTGTTTCGACCTGTGAAGGTCACACAGACAATCACTAATTTCATGAGTCTCCTTAAACATGACACTGAATATCTGTTATTAGATTTGAGTGACAGGTTGTTCTCATTAGTGCAAAAACTAATTGCATGTAACATAACTACCCACAACACTGCTTATGTGCTGTCAAATTTGAGTGATGGGTTGTTATTATGTACTTGTCAAAGAATATACATTCCCCTTTCCTGGGAATGAAATGTCAATCTCTTTCCGTGGGTAAAACGCTACACATTATTAAAATGATTTGATATTGTTAAATAATCCGTCGTAACTATTAAATTCTTTCATTTTAATTCGATTTAACTGTCTTTATTAATTCCACGTAGCACAATTTTCGTATTTAAATTATTTTTAATTGAAAATTATTATTTTTTTTTTTTTTTTTAAAAAAAAAGATAAAATGCTATAAATAATTAATCTTTTATTCAATTTCTTTCTAAAAAGTTGTAAAAAAAAGTTTGACCAAAATTTCATAAGTTTTTCCTTTAAACACGTTTTTATTATACAGTAGTTATGGAAAGAATCCTTTCACTTTCATCAATTAGCAGTAAACAGCTAGTATCAAAAAAAAAAAAAAAAAAAAAAAAAAAAAAAGTTTTTTTTTTTTATCTCCTGATGACTCCTATTGGTTCGAGAACATATTTTTTTCTTAATGCAACTGGCAAAGACATAGACAGTTGTCTTTTATGCCTTAAGTCAAGCGCCGCACCGACGTTACTCAATTAAGGCTCGTTCCCACCGAGGCGTGAAGCGTTGAAGATTCACGCGGCAGGCAAGAAAATTTTTCGACCCCTTCCCAGCGAAACGTCAGAAAAAGCATTACGTCTAGTGAAGTTCCGCTTCGAGTTGAAAGTTGGTCAACTCCAAGCTGTGAATTTCAAACCGATTTCAGGCGAACGGGGTGAGGCTAGTGATTGGTCAACGCTTCATGCCTCGGTGGAAACAATGGGGTGCATGTAGCTTGAAGATAAGCTATGGACGCGGAGTAACACTACCTCCGCAACGCTTTACGACCTATGGCTTAGAATGGATTTCGAAACCTCTGTTACCGAGCGCCAAAGCGCTAGCCATTCAGGCTCAGAATATAAGTTTAAAAACTAATATTTAATACAGCTGGTTGAAATGAATCTCGTTAGTTATTTTGGTGAAGTTCAAAAACAAATAGTAATCTTCATTGTTAGCTATTTGACGCCATTGGTTTAAAAAAATTTCAGACACTTACATAAAAAAAAAATTACATAATTTTATTGGACGGTTTTATTAAGCATTAAGCGATTTTATTGACTTTAAATTATATAATTGCTATAAAATAATAAAAAGGGTAATTATTATTATTTGAAACTATTTCAATTATTATTATTACTTGAAACTATTTCAATAATTTTTATTATTTACAAATTTTTTTTCAATGAAATCAAGCAAATTGTTCTAGTTTTTTTAGTACGTAATCATAAAGGCTCCTTCCCACCGAGGCGAGAGGCGTTGAAGATTCACGCGGCAGGCGAGAAAATTTTTTCGATCCCTTCACAGCGAAACGTCAGAAATAGCATTGCGACTAGTGAAGTTCCGCTTCGAGTTGAAAGTTAGTTAACTCGAAGCGGCGGATTTAAAACCGGTTTCAGGCGAACGTGGTGAGGCTAGTCATTGGTCAACTCTTCACGCTTCTCGCCTCGGTGGGCACGAGCCTTAAGACGGTAACATATTATTCGGTTATTGCAAGAAATATATGTGATATTGATACAGGTGCTTTTCTGTAATTTTAAAAGTTATGGGGATTTTATCACAAAAATTGATGAGTATACTATTTTTCACACAGTGAATTGTGCTAAAAAAAATCTTGGGTTCCATAATGAAAACATTGAGTTAGTGATTTATTATGTTAATAAATTTTGTTAATCAATTGAATTGAACCATAAGTTAGTTCCCTTTGAGCCATTTCCGATGTGATACCACTTATGTGAAGAGAATTACAAATATTATTGAAAGTGTACTTTAGGAAGAAAAATAACAGAATGGCTTACAATATCTTAACGGTATACTAAGATTGTTTGTTTTGATTTTTATACGGTGTTACACTATGGTGTGATATAATTTTTTACACCTGGAAATAAACTTTAGTAACTTTAAAGCATTCAAAAATTACTCAAACTTAGAAATAACCATCTTTTTCACAAGATCATTAGTTTAAAAAATGCATATAGATTAATTCTTATTTTAACGTTATATTATTAAAATATTAAATACAATAGATTAAAACACTATACAATAGAACATTATTTTTTTAAAGGGATAACATAATTTGTAAGTGCGCAGGTATGCATAATCAAGTTATGCTTTAAGAAATTTATAAAAATGTTATTTGAAAATGCATTTCTTAAAAATTGTGTTAATCAGTTATTTAACTGTTTAATCAAATAGCACATGATCCTCAAAAAAACATTTTTTTTTTCTAAATTCAGGTTTTTATTCAATTCCTTCTATTAGCTCACACTCTCCCTATATATATATCTTGTTCAAATTTTCAATCGTTCAAAAATACTTATTATTCATCCACTCGAGTTTAAAAAAATGTATTTGAACTTGTAGTGGATGACACTTGATGTTAATACAGTTTTTTCAAATATCAATTCAGTAAGTAAATTTAATTAATTTCAGTTTTTTTTTTTAGATTTAAGTTGCATGTATCTACCAATAGATGGCGCCAGATAAACTTAAAAAATGAATGAAAATTATTTATAAAGGACTTTCTGCAATATAGTGAAAAAAAAAGTAGTAATTGACTTAATTTTTTTTTTTTTTATATTGCTTGTTTTGTTTAGGTAGATTATATGTTATGGGAAGTAGGTCAAACAACAATGAACTTACAACGTACGTATATTGTCTTGATCCTGTGGAAGATGGGCCTATTTATCCTCTATCGTCCCTGATCGTACCAAGGTTAGTACAAATTAATGTTCATTATAAGTATCCTTTCTTAATTTTTCTTTATACTAAATGTTTATCAGGAGTTTTTAAATCAAAGCCTGGCCAGTCAATTAAATCTTGTATGCTATACTACAGTGTCCAAAAAGTAAGAGAAATTTAAAATTCCAGGGGCTTATCGAATTTCATTTTTTTTTTTTTTAGGTTGCTGGCACTGTCCTTGACATTTGTGTGAAATTTGACGTCAAAATATTCATTATTGTTTGAGTTACGCTTGGCTTTGTGAGACACTAAAACTGATTCCGGCGATTTGCGAAATGTCTGAATTAATTGAGCAAAGAACTTGCATTAAATTTTGTTCACGGAAACGTATAGAATGTTGCAGAAGGTATTTGGATATTTTTTTCCATTCCTATATCGGAAAGAAATGTTTAGAAGTGGTATAAACAGTTCAAAGAAGACAGAGAACGCGTTTAAGAGGAAGAGCCCTCTGGCCGACCATCAACCTTAACCGACGAAGCGCACGTCCAAAAAAATTAAAGATTTGGTGTTTGCAAACTGTCGATTTACAATTAGAGACCTTACTGATGACGTTGGAATTTCAAAAGGATCGGTCACTCCATCGGTCTCAAACGCGTCAAATCTCGATTGGTACCGAAAACACTGAATGCGCCAGCTCACATTGCATTGGTTATTCGTGACTTTTCCGCTAAAAATGAAACCCATATCGCTCCACAACCATCGTATTCACACCGTGCGGCTTCTGGCTATTCCCTAAACTCAAAAGACCACTCCGGGAATACCGTTTGCAGTCGATTGAAGAGATTCAACGTAAATCGCCGCGCGCTTTGAAGGTCATCCCTGCAGATGACTTTTTAGCATGCATTGAGGATTGGAAAAAAAGTTGCCATAAGTGCATTGTGTCCGGAGGGGATTACTTCGAAGGCGATGAAATAAATTTGGATGAATGAATAAAGAGTTTTTGGAACAAATAATAATTGGTCCTATTTTTTGGGCACAGTAGTATATATTTTTTGCAGTGAGACTAGACTGCATTTTTAGCAAATTTAGTAATTGTAGACGTTGAAAAAAATAAATAAATAAACCAAAAAAAAAAAAAAAAAAAATTCTAGCTTTTAAAGCATTTATTAGTATTATTTCAACATTTACCGAGCATTACTGTAATTTGTGCTGATCTATCGTGCCTTCCACAATGATGAGTGCACCCAGCGAATGCCAGGAAAAACATTCCCAAACCATAATGCTCCCTCCTCCAGCTTGGATCCTTCCGGCAATTGTTGCAGCGTGTTTGCTTTCAGACATTTCACGCCGTATACGCCAACGTCCATCTGTCCGATGGAGCATAAAACGTGATTTATCGGAAAAAGCCACCTATCGCCACTCTGTGGACGTCCAGTTTTACCTGACGTGCGTCGCTGCTGAACAGCAGTCAGCATAGGTGCATTAACCAGGCGTCTGCTGCGGAGGCCCATGCGCAGCAATCTTTCGCTGAACCGTTGTTGAGGATACACTCTTGGTAGCCCCTTGGTTCATTTGGGCGGTCAGTTGCTCAACAGTTGCACGTCTATTCGCGCGAACGCATCTCCGTGGCCTTCGTTCGTCTCTGTCATCTATAGCCCGTGGTGCACCACATGGGTCACGCCGCTGATTTTGGATAGTGCCATTTTGCCATGCACGGTATACTTTTACCACGGCGGCACGCTATCAGTTCACAAAATTAGCCTTTTCCGAAATGCTTCCATCCTTGGCCCGAAAGCCAATAATCATGCCCTTTTGGACGTCGGATAAATCGCTACGTTTCTGCATTACGCCAACGATTGAAATGCTTTCCTATGCCATAGGACAGGGGTCGGCAACCTGTGGCTCGCGAGGCACATGAGGCTCTTGGATGTGAAGCTGCGGCTCTTTAGTTCCATACGCAAATATTATTTATTTTATAAAAAAAAAAAAAAAAACATTTAAAAATCGTTCTGAATCGATTAAAGAGGATT